>MU226555.1:245547-307721 GCA_018584345.1 Thuja plicata | reverse complement strand
TTAGGGCTTCTTTAGCAATTACATTATTGGTAAATGTTTCCTTTTGTCTGTTAGTAGCATCATCCTTTGCAAGATCTTTCAAAGATGGGATAACAACTTCTTGTGTAGCTATCTCAAAGATCTCAAAGCCAAAACACTGTAGATGTGTTATCATTTTGTTTTTTCCAATCCAGATAATTTTCTCCATCAAACTTAGGGCTCTCTTTTCTGAAGTAAGACATCTGATCTACCTTAATCTATTAGGCTTCTTCTCCAAGGCACTTGACTCTGATACCAATTGTTAGAATAGTCCCAAAGGATAACTGAGAGGGGGTGGGTGAATCAGTTATCAGTAACTTTAATTCTTTTTGCTTCCTTAACTTCAGAATACAATAAAGTAAATGCTTAATCAGATAACACAGTACACAACACACAATTTGATTATGGGGAAACCAAATGGTAAAAACCCCGGTGGGAATTAGCACCCATAATGAACTATACTTGTTTATAGTAATCCCTATTAGAAGATGTCAACCCTATTAGGAGTTGTACTTTACAATGCAATAAGTATAGTGGCTTGGTTAAGGGTTGAACCCTATTAGGAGTCTTTTACAAATAACCATGTTAGGGGTGGTGGACTCACTATCCAAAAGCTGACTACTTCAATGGTGAAGGCTACAACCTTCTGTAGAACATATATGCACTATATCTGATGATGAACTGTAGAGTAGACCTGCTGTCTTGATTAGTTTCAATGTATTGTAATCTTCTACTGCTTCTTCACATAGACTCTTGATGAATGAACCACAACTGATATTCTGCTTTGTACATTTTCTGTCTCTTTTCGTATCATTCACACTTAGCGTATCACAAATGAATTGCTATAAGTATCTTCCTCAAAGTATGAGATCATGGGACCTGTAACACAACTCTTCATAACATCCTTGTCATCTTTACTAAGCATGGAAACAATATTAAGTCTGTGCAACACAAACTGAATAGACGCGACGCTTCACTAAGTCGGCTTCACCAAATTAACTCTAACTTTGCAATCTTCTTGAAACACGTTTGGCACCTTTAGATAACTATCATCAACTCATAACTAATTATGAATATACACATGCATATCCTAAAGATAGGCGCAACTCAAGAAACACATTACATATGTAAGCTCTGAACAGATACTCTTCCAGAACTATAACTTCCAATAACATAATTACACAACTTGACTCAAACATCATATCTGGATCTACATGTATGAAAATAACATACTAAACATGTATACAACATGTATCTAACCACACAAGGCTTGATATGATCATTATGATAACTACATACAAAATCACTATTGTGTATTATATGTTGTCATCAATGACAAACATACAATCAATCAACTGTATAGAAAAAAATCTCCAATAGTCATGACGGTATTTGGAAACACTTCATCAACTTCCTTTTTGGCTCAACCAAGCACGCAATAAAGATTAAAACCACACAACTCAAACTGAATAGATGCGACGCTTCACAAAGTCGGCTTCACCAAATTAACTCTAACATCAAGATTTTGTTGAAACATGTTTAGTGCCTTTGGATAATTATCTTTAACTCATAACTAAACATGAATACAAACATGCATATCCCAAAGATAGGCGCAACTCAAGAAACATTGTATTTACGTCGGCTCTTAACAAATAAACTACAGAAACTGTAACTGCCATAACTGATTAATCATAACTCAACTGTAACTCCATATCTAACTCAGCGTGAATGCACATAGCATCTAGAACATGTATACATCATGGAAACAAACACGCATAGCTGCAAATAATTTGTACTGATAATTGCATATAGGATACCTACTGTATATTATATGTTGTTATCAATGGCAAACATACAATCAATTATTTGCACAGAAGCGAATCTCCAATAGAGGTTCTATCATACTTTGATGATGATGATAGTGAGGAAGAGGATTCATGGTGTCACAATGGCCTTGATCTTTTTGAAGATAAGGTGATGGTTTATATGCATCCTTGTGAAGAGGATGAAGACTTATCATGTGTCGGAGATGATTGTGAGGATGCTGATTTGTTTAAGACAATGATGAATTCTTTTGTCCTAGATAACAATGATGTTAACATAGAGATGCTAGAAAAGGAATGCTCATACAAGGAGTTTACACTAAGAAAAAATCAAGGGCAATCTTTGTGGTGATTATAATTCAAATAAAAGGCTCAGGTAGGCTGATAAAGATACACGTGCTTTTCAGTTTGAACAATAGTGCAACAATGATGATAATATCAATTTTTCAATTTGTATGTTTGCATCCTATGATTTATCATGTGAAGTTGTTAATCCTAAGAGGAATGAAGGTTTCTATAAGCCAGAATATGAGGCTAAAGGAGGAAGTTGTTTGCAGTCTTATGTTGAAGATGAAGAAGAAAAAAGCTACTAATCTGATGAAAGTGATATAACTGTGCAAAATTCTGATGATGTTTTTGCAACTTTATATGAGTCACTCATGTGTGATAATGATGGCCACCTTGGTGAAGAGCCATAATTTCTTGTTGATAATGATATCGAGTTAGAAGAGTGCATAGTTGATTCAAATAAAGAGGATATGTTGCAGCCTGTTCTTTTGCCACAAGAAATTTATTCTGATTCTCTGAATGAGAAATTAATTAAGGTACCTATACCTAAAATTAATGTTGTAAGTTCTTATGATATTGTTGTCCCACTAGTTGCAAATATTCATATAACAGATCAATTTTCTTCTCAGCCCTTTTGTTTTGCGGATGTTCGTAAACCAACACACATGGTTGAGGTGGATGAAGATCAGTGGTGGAAAAATGGTTATGATTTCTTAAATAATGGGAATGATGGTCATGCCATGGAGTATTCAGATTTGGTTTTGTCTTCCCTTGATGAAGATGATTATGACATTGAAATGGACAGGCCTCAACCTATATTTACACTACCTCCATGTGTCCAAAATGATGTATATGAAGAATCATTTGATGCATCTATGCATGAAATCAATGTTGCAAATAATTGTGCATATGTTGTCCCAGCACAAACACATTTTCATACAACAGATTATGTTCCTTCTCAGTGTTCTAATTGAAAAGGTGTTGTTAATCCAACATACATGTTTGAGTCCCAAAGAATTCAGAATAACCATGCAAGTTTTATTAAAGTCAATGAGGATTTTCCTTTTGTGGATCATGACTATAGTTTCTTATCTTTTCAAATTCATAGTGTTGATGGTTGTTCAAATATGATGTTGGTTCAGATTTTTCTCTCATTGATGATGATGGCTGTGATATTGAAATTGATTGTGGATTTAATGAAGTCTTTAATCCACTATTTGATGACAACGTAGATATGGATCAGCCAGTGCTTTGCTATAATATTTTTGAGAAGGGTTTTCATATGGTTTCTAATCCTTTGTAACAAGAAATAGTTGAGAATTCAAATGATTTGAATGTTACATCAGATTGTGAATGAGTGATCATGGTGACTGGGAATTTTTTTTTTATTTCAATGCCCTTCTCTGATGATCAATCTACCCCCAATGTTGATTTTGAAGATTATTATAGCATGGAAGTGAATGAAGTTTCTCAGAATGAATTAAGTGTGAAATCAAAGGTTGTAGTTCATAGTGATTTTCTTGAGTGATTATGTAGTACACATAGGGTGGAATATGAAAAAATTTCCTTTGATGTCCAAGCATGGGTTGGAGTAAGTCAACATATTTCCAGCTATTTGGTTGAGTTGGAATGTTTTTCTTTTCAGCTGGTTAGAAATTTTAAAAAATGTGACGACCTTATGTTACATGATGGTCAACACATTCAATACTTTTTTGATTTCCAAGTACCTAATGACAATGAATGCGCTGATGATTTTTTGAGTGATAAACTGAGGAGAAATAGTGGTGTGTTTGATCAAGCAGATGAAAGTAATGATTTCAGTTTACCTTTGATCCATGGAGTTGAAAATCAGATTTTTGACAGAGGTAAGTGTTGATTTCAATTGTTAAAGGGCTTGAGGATATATGTGAATAATTTGTATATTTATACAGTTTCTTTACTTTGAGTTGTGCTTGGTTTTTGGTTTTCAATAAGGATCCCAGTTTTTGAGGAGAAGAGAAGAGAAGTAGTCTAATTATTTTTCAATGGTCTACTCTACAAAGCAATTCTAAGTCCTATGCATGTCCACAGGGGGCACGCATCCCGAATCAGAGCCATTGTTGGAACTCTAAAATTTTGGATAAATTTGGAGTGACTAAGTGGAAAATTTCTCTAAGGCAAAAGTCAGTGCCCCTAAAAACTTGTGGAGAAGGCCTACTTTGAGTGCAAGTAAAAAGAGACCTTGTGATTTTCATGAGAAACCACTTGGAGAATGTGTTTAGAGCCTATCATGGAGTAATTGTAGGAGGTTTCAACTTTCAGAATCCAGATTGGGTATGTTTTTGAGTTATTTGTTTAAAGGTGTTTACCTAAATTTGCACTTTGCACCTTTCCAGTTTTTACTAAGTGATCTACTTCAGAGGTTTGCATCTTAGGCACAATTGAACTGCCTGGTATAACAATTTCTCTGAGACATTGTAGGCATGAAATTGAATATCCATGTCGATCTCCAGACCCTTGTGATTTTATATGTTAAATTTTCCATAGCCTTTTCGTTTGCAATTTATTCTAGTTCTCTGAGTGTAATTTGTAGAATTACAAAATACCCTACTTTGGGGTCCCACAATTTGTACACAGTTAGATTTAATAAGGAATTGAGTATTCCCTTGTATTGTAATCATGGAAGTGTATCTTCATGAAGATTTTTAGACCTTGGCCAATCCATTTGGTCAGTTTTCTCAGATAGTTTCAAAACAAATTTATATAATTTCACTCTGTTTGAGTTCAAGAAATTATCAAGAGGCTGACTTTGAGGGTTAATGTTAGTTGACATGTTGACCATTGGAACAAGAAAATGGAAGGCTTGTTTTCTCTATGTGAAAGTGAATCCATTCCCAGACTTTCAGTCTGTAAGGTGCACATTTGGTGGGTTTGTGAAATAATATTTAAGAGCAATTTACGCAGATTGACAGTGTTGACAGCGTTGATTTCACAAAGCAGTCACTTTCAGAAGGTCATAAATTTGTGTCAAATGGTTGTTTTAAGATACTAGTGGTGGACGTGTACTCATTGTATGTAATTCTACTATCAGGATCAGTGGTTGAGCCTCAAGACGTAATTTTCTAATTATACAAGGATAGATCCACATGCAAGTTATGCAGTTTTTACATCTGTAGTTGTCACAATGCTTCAGAATGATCAAGTCCAGTTGGTGATAACTTGTACCCAAATCCAAATGGGGCTAAACCTTTTTAGACACTTTCTCCTTATACCTTATTGACCTTATGTTCCCACTTACAGCCACTTAATGCATTATTTGATATTATTTCAAGAGGTATTTTAACAACGTTTCAAAATGGTTGCTATGATTGAAATTGGAGATGAAATGGAATAGACAATTTTTCAGAGGTTAATATCTTTCACCCCAAGTATTATCAAGAGGAACTATTTTATAGGGTAATTATATGTATATTAAACTTTGTATTTTTTGGGTGCTAGGGTCTGACAAAATGCTTTGATTAGTTTTTAAGGCATGTTCCAGAGATCATTTATCATTTTTGGGGTAAAAAAGAAGAGATTAAAAATTAATTTTGATGGGCGGAGAGTTGGTGATTTTCACTCTAGATACACAGTTGATCGTATTCAAGCAATTGAGATGAAATTGGTTTCAGCTCAAAAATGTTTTAGGTCGCGCCTACAAGAGGACTTAACATTCATCCGACAATTAGTGAGCTAGTATTGCATGGAACTTCAAAATGGTGGAGGATTCAATGTGGGACTAAAGCTTGTAAATCATCATTGGCTTGAAGATCACTTGGATTCTCGGACATTGCTTCCTGAAGACAACTATCATAAAAGTGGATGGGAGCTTGAGCTTGAAATGTTTAGAAGCTTTCATGCAAATGTAAATTGGCAGGTGTAGTGCCAAATTCCATAACCTTTCTAAAATACAAGCATGTGAATGGTTATTATAAGGATACACAAGTTTAAAAGAATAAGGACATTGGAAACATTCATGCAAATGCAGATTGGAAGATGTAATGCCAAATTCCACAACCCAATCAACACCTCCTAGCCTATGCCAAAATGGAGATCATTTAAAAGGACAGAGCGCGCTACCCTTCAAGCTATGCATGGTGGAAGAATGAGGTTGCACACAATATGTTGAAGGAGTTTTCTAAAAAATTTCAAGTAAATGCAAAAATTTCACCTCCAAATGCTACGTAAGTTATAGAAGAAAATGTTGCACGGGTTTTGTTAATTGGAAACATTTTTAAGCATTCAAACAAATGCATTGGAAAGTTTAAAACAAAATTCCATAACCTTGGCCAACACCTCCCAAGTTGCGCATTCTTTTGAAGTAGGAGGGCTGCTCATGGTGGTTGGGATGCTGCGTAGGAGTTTGGATGAGGCTGTGCATGGTCCAAAGTGGGTTGCGGATGCTTCTTAATGGGCTACATAGGTGGATTTGGTAAAGTTTTTTTTAGAAACTTTCAAGTAAATGCATTGGCATGTGTAAGACCGGCCAAAAGTCCCCCTTGCCCATGCCATAAAAGGAATTTTTAAGAATCAAAGTGCACCATCTCTTGAGCTACGCAGGTAGTTTTCTCTGAGCATAGATGTTGGGATTTTTATCCCACATGCATAGCAAGGCATTGTATTTTAATTTTTATGTATGAAAGTTCTCACTAGATTATTTGAAGTAAGAGCTAGAGAGCTCTTTGTGAGTGTGCATTCTTGGGGGTAATTGCAACTTCTCTCAACTTGGTTAGGGGTAACCAAATTTTGGCGCACAGAGTAGAAGAACTTTAAAATTGACTTGGGAAATTATCCCACATTGACTGTGGGATAGATGATTTTAATGTTTATATCCTAAAATGCATACAAGATAATATGAAGAAAGAACATGAGGCTCTTGGCAATTGCACGTAAGTGGTGTCTCAATGAACGTGCTTGGCCTGATGGATGACTTCAGCGAAGAAAAAAATTTAGTGGGGCCTACGCAGGTGAGGTGGTGATGACATGACAGAGAAGAAGCATCCAGAGATCTGAAGATTGTCTAGTCGCCCAATCTCACAATCATGGTGGTTAAGGAACAAACATCTTGAGATCTAGAGATAGTTAGTCACTCAATCTTGTGACATAACCACGCGGTTAGTGCAAACATCTGGAGATCTGGAGAGGAGGTTAGTCACCAAGTCTCAAGAACCTAGTGATTAAAGTGCTAAAATTAAGAGATTATGAGAATTCCCAGTCGCCCAATCTCAGAAGATGACCGTGGTTAGAGTAGAAATTAAAATATCCTGAGATGTGGTTATTCGGCCAATCTCATAATCATAGCAGTTAAGCCTCAAAAATTCAGAGATTGTGAGATTGCCTAGTCACCCAATCTCAGGATATAGACAGTCAAAGAGAAGAAATTCAGAGATTTTGAGATCTTTGGTGGTTGCTGGATCTTGTGATCAATCCAGGCACCCAAGTGTATCTAAGAACTAGTTAGAAAGTGACACATTGCAAAATCTAGTGATGTCTAGGCAGAAATGCGCAGAAGAGGAAAATGCAAGATAGGTTTAATATGAAAAAATTAAAGTAATGTGTAGATTAAACATTGAACATTGATAATATTCTTTTGAAATATTTTTATTTCAAAATGAAATTTTGCATCTCACGGAGTTTTTTCAAAAGGCAAAGTGGGTAGAGTTTGTAAGGTGAAAAGGAGAAAATCAAATAAGATTTTGGAAAGGAGAAGATATTTGTAGAGGTTTTTTGGAAGTAGACATGTGTTAGTTAGGGTTAAAGTTATGTTTTCCCCTTTCTATATCTTCTTTCTTCTCCATTGTAAAAGGGGTCGGTCAATTTTTTTTGTTCAATCAAGGCAGGATTGCCAATTCTGGTCCAAACCTTGTTTTTGAGTTTTAGCAGTCTGAGAAGATACAAAATGTATTGAAATCATTTTGATGAATAGAAATATTTTTGGGATCCCTTCTTGATTTTTTATTACCTTCATATGCATGTTTTGATTCTTATGAATTTAGTTTGTATGACATTTTAAATTCATAGACTTGTAAGGTAAGTTTTGATATATGTTTCCAGGTTACTCCTAAGGGGAGCGTAATTACTATGAACATATCTCAAGGGTTTAAAATTTATATATGAATCTGATGATTTAAGATTTGAGTTGCAGAGACAAAGTTGTAAGGCATCTTGTTTGGGTTTGAGTTAGTTTTATTAATCTGGTATAGTTGAGATGCATTCTTATTGACTCTGTACCCTAGGATTTGGCACTAGTCTAGGTTAGGGTTGTCTATCAATATTTAAACTAAACCAATCTTTACTTTATAGTTTTTTTTTATGAATATAGAATATCAGTGTTCAAGACACTAATCCACTGGAAAATTTACTATGAAGTAATAAGTCACAAGAGGTACACCCGCCTGAGTCTGTGGAGCTCAAAGTGAAGGAGGATTTTGTTATCCTCATTAATTGGTATTTTAATTGATAGAATTAGGAATTGGGAGTCATAGAGTTGATTATTAACTGATCTATTTGATTATGCAAGAAAAATCACCAATAATGCATATAGAAGCCTTTGAGGTGATGATCTTGCTTTAAAAACAAGTTATTAAAATTGTCTCATAGGGTTATATGTAGGATCACTTTAATTGAATTGATAATATTATAAGGAAGATAAAAGCATTGGTCTTATACTAATTTAATCTGGTTTAATCAAGTATTTATAGGACATTCCTAATTGAGCATTATTTTTATAATTCACAACTTTTATACAATACATTTTTTCATAAGAAATTAATCGTAAAGTTATTTAATAGTAGTGATATTCACAATTTGACCAGTCTCAAGAATTTTCTTGCCATCTTGAGAGATCACCCAAGTTCTATTTGCATCTTTATCTTCTATAAAGAGCCTCCAACCAATAGATTGAGGTTGAGGTATAGGCCCATCCACCTTGGTCTTGTAGAGCCTAAAGTGCATGGGAGGATGATCATAATCGATCACTCCTGTTAGTTAGCCAAGTCAATTGAAAAATCAAAGCATTGAGTAGGCAAGTTCATAGGATTTCCAATCTGTTTATTTGTGAATCAACACGATGTATAGGTGATGGTCTTCCTCTAAAGACAAAGATTCTGAGTATTGAGTGCTCCTTGCTATCCCTTACTAGTAGTTTCATATATATATATATATATAGACACACACACATACACAATTATTGTTTATGCTCTTAGATCAATTCATTTATGTTCTTATGTATTTGTTGGTATATCAAGTGATCATCACCTCAATTTTTGTATCTATCACTCCCCGATGTGGAGCAAGTCTTGTATTCTAGTTGTACATTGGTGTCAACATGCCTACCCCGTTATCATACTAAGAAACCTCTATCTGTTTATGTTTTAGTTTAGTTTTTCTTTAGTAGGGCAATGTAGCGTATTTGGAAATCAAAATAGCGCATCTAAGGTCTAGAATAATGCATATGTGATGCAGAATAGCACATCTGAGATGCAAAATAGTGCATCTCTGATCTAGATTAGAGCACATGTGATCCAGATTAGCGCATCCATAAACTATTTTAGCACATTTATTTTCTAGTGCATATGCGACAGAGAGTACTTCCCGAGGGCCTGCTAAAATAATAATTTTATACTTGGATACCTTTTGTTGTTAGGGTATTTTCTATGTATTTAGAATCATATTTTTTATTTTGTGTGGTATGATTATGATCATTTTTTTCATTTAAGCTTAAAATAAACTTTGTTTTAGCATGCATTGCGGATGATCTTGTCTCCTTGATTAATTACTATTGACGATGGTCTGGTCTTATCCCGTGAGGTTCATGGACATGTTTCAAACTCTCATGTAGTGTCTTGAATGTATCTTTCTGGATTCTTTCTATGTGTGTGGACTTTCCATGAAACCTTTGGTTGTGAGTTTTAGTCTTACACTTGTGCACGATCGTTTGAGGATCATAGTTGTTGTATCTTTCTTAAATGCTTATTGGTTATTATTGCACTTATAGACTGTTAGAATAACTGAGAGGGGGGGTGAATCAATGGCCTTAAAAATAATTCCAAAAGATCCAACCAAAAACATATATACCAAATATAATATTGTCAGTTATCTTTCAGTCCCCAATCATCAAGATGTATGCCATAAATAATTCTAACAAATATAAACTGCTCGGTAAGATATACTGTTTATCTTTTCAAGAATTTACCGAGTAGCAGTAAATAAACTTAGTGTTAACCAACCAATCCAGTTTCAATAATGTGTAAAGAAAAATATCAATGCAATGAAAGTAATGCACATTTGACACATAGTTTTTAACATGGAAACCCAATATTGGGAAAAACCACTTGGGACCGGTGACCCAAAATATTAAAGGTTACAATGTACATTGTTAAGTGCTACCTTGTTAGAGGATTTAAAATTAATAGTTTGTCATTTGACCTAGCACTCAATATACTGTCAACAAGAAAACCTTTTGATACTCTTGAGTATCTCAATACAATAAGGACTGTTAAATTCCACTTAGTTAAGAGATTTTTTGAATCAATGGTTAAACTGATACAGTAAATAATCTATTCAAAAATACAACTTTAACTTGCAGATATTCAGATCTATTGTTAGTCCAATTAAACCTCTCTCATCAATATGCTCTTCAGTTCCTTTTCTCTCTTTCTTTGTTCTGCTCGGTGAATACTCTGTCCTTTGTTGCTAGGTATTTGTAGAATTCCTTCCATGTCTTCTTCAACTTGTATGATAAGATCTACATGAAGAATTTCATCTTCACCAGAATATACTTAGCATTCCTCTCTTTCATAATGAATTACTTGTCTCTTTATATATACATGATTAGCCTCTCAATCTCCTTTTTTTTTTTCATAGATCACTTCTTGATCTGTAAAACTCATCATGCTTTCTTTAGCCTGTAAAGCTCTGCTTTAATTTTATTCTGTAAATCTCTCCATGATAACTGTGAATAAAACATGCTTTAAATCTCCTACTTGCTTTAGTTTAACTGATCATTGTTAATAAAGTAATCAATCAGTCAATCCCTAAATATAGCTTTGCTAGCTAAGCAATTTTGTCATTCTTTAACTTCAATTCTGATTGGTCATCAACTTCGTTTATGCTCAGTCATCAACTCCAGTTGTGCTCGGTAAATAGCTCTTGCTCGACAACACTTGTTCGGTTACTGTGTTGCTTGGTATACATTGTGAACTACTCGATGTTCACTGTCCATCGGTGTGCACTATTCGTGAGTGTTTATTGTCACTTGGTGTATACAAAACTTATATGTTTTACCAACCACATAAAATTTATCTTTTCAACTCTTTAATTTTATGACAATATGTGTATGACCAATCAAACTATATCAAGTTGACATCAATGACAATACAGTAAATTAACTGATTTAATTTCTTGCATTCACTTCTGCAGCTCGGTGATCATCAACTTATCATCTTCAAACATTCAATCAATTATAGTTCATCAATCTCTCCCTTTGGCATTGATGGAAATACAATATGAAATTTGTCATATCATACCAAACTTATTGTTTTATAACCAATTCAAATATCTGAATCTCGGTAAGATCTTCTAGCTCAGATTTGATTATGTTGTGTGCTCTCCCTTTCTTCATTCCCTTCAATGGATAGGTGTAAAATTTATGTCTCTTCCTTTCTTTTAGAATCTCTTCTCCCTAATCTGGATAGATATGGAGTGTTAAATTTCTCCAATTCTCTCCCTTTGATGGATGGTTATTTCATTGAATCTTTCTCTCTTTTGTGATTGAATCTTTCTCTCCATCATCATTGGATATTTCATTTCTCTCCCTTTAGATGTTATTCTTCCTGATGGATATTTCATTGAATATCTCTCTCCGTTTGACAACAATACCAAAAAAAGTATACAGCTCTGTAGTAGCCAACAATATCTCTTGTGTGTGGTTTAGATAAGTACCTTTAGTGTACTGATATATCATTGTAGTCCATATCTCAGCTTGCATCAACATGATTAATCTTTTGAAAATGTGTAGGTTGATGCAACCTCCTAGTCATCTTAGTGACTATTAGATAAGGGATGAACCCCTAGTCTATTCCTCAGGTACTCAAATGTATCTTTTGGCAATGGTTTTGTGAATATGTCTACTAGTTGTTCTTTAAATTGTACATATTTAAGTATTACCTATTTCTCTTGTACTTGTTACCTTAAGTAATGATACTTAATAGCTATGTGTTGTGTTTTAGCATGCATCACAAGGTTATTTGAAATGTTTATAGCACTTGTATTATCACAATAGATAATTACTGGGTCAAGAACATCCTCATTCATACCTTCCAGCAATTGCTTGATCCATGCAATGTTAGAGCAATTTGCAACAACAACTACATATTCTACTTCTGCATTTGATTGAGATATGCATCCTTTATTTTTACTTATCCATGTGACAAGTATGTCACCCATAAAGATTTCTCCTCTTGTAGTTCTCTTTCTATCATCTATGTTTCCAGCCCAATCAACATCAATGTAAAATTGTAGCTCAAATTTTCCTTCTTTATTGTACCACAAACCATAGTCTTCAGTATTCTTCAGATATCTCAAAATCCTTTTAACAATAGGCATGTGTGATTCTTTAGGATTAATAGAGAATCTTGCAACTATACCAACTGCATGTGCTATATCAGGTCTAGTGTGTACAACATACATTAGTTTACCAATCATAGATCGGTATAAGGTCTGATTTACCTTGGTTGTCTTGTCTTCCTTTGTCAATTTGCAGCCGGTTTCCATAGGTGTTCCAACTGGTTTGGAGTCCTCCATCTTGAATATCTTCTGAATTTCTTTGATGTATTTGAATTGTGTGATGTAAATGCCTTCATCCTATTGTAGAATCTGTAGGCCAAGAAAAAATTTGATCTCTCCAAACATGGACATTTCAAATTCTTTTCTCATTTCATCAACAAATATCTCAACAATCAAAATCTTATCATCAGTATCTCCTTTCAAATATAGATTACTATTGTCACTTGTTCTAATAAATCCAATATTAATGAGATAAGAGTGAAGTATTTCATACCATGCTCTCGGTGCTTGTTTTAATCCATACAAGGCTTTGTGTAGTCTAAAAACCATGTTCCTCTTGTTAGGATCAACAAACCCTTCAGGTTTTTCAATGTATACCTCTTCTTCTAGTATTCCATTCATAAATATAGATTTAATATCCATTTGGTATACTTTAAATCCTTTATAAGCAAGTAGAATTCTTACTCTATAGTCAATACCTTCTTCTTGTGCATACCCTTTGCATACCAGTCTTTCTTTGTTCCTTGTGACTTCTGCATTATCATTAAGTTTGTTTCTAAAAATCCATTTGGTGCCAATGACATTTTTGTCACTCGGTCTAGGTACTAATGTCCATGTTTTATTCTTTTCAATCTGTTCAATCTCTTCATTCATTGCACTAACCCATTCTTTATTCTCAAGTGTAGTATTAACAGATTTAGGCTCAAAATCATAAGTCAAACATCTATTGTTAAGTGACTTACTTCTTGTTCTCATTCCGTCTCTTTTGTCTCCAATGATCTGGTCCTGTGGATGGTGTCTTCTGACATATTTGGAAAGTACAGGTTCATATCTCTGTTCTTCATTTTGATCTTCATTTTGACCTTCATTTTGATCTTCATTGCTCGATTCAGAATTGTGAGCATTTCCCTAATTCTCGGTGTATGTAGCATGTTGCTCGGTTGCATTGTTCTTTCACTCAGGGAAGGTGTCAGTTTCTTCAATGTAGACAAATCTGTTATAATTCCTTTTTTCTTTCCTCATCATTTTTCTCTGCAAATTCATCCACTTTAACATTTGCACTCTCAATGATTTTGTTAGAAGATTTGTTCAGACATTTATAAGCTTTTCTTATTTTCAGAGAAGACATGAATGCAGACTCAATAGTAGGTAAGACACTATTGTCATAGTTGTTCATCTCAAATGAAATAAGTCTACCAATCAAACTATAAAGAGTAACATTGTTACTAGCTACTGCTCTCATTTCTTGAATTGCAGATACTCTAATAGCATAAACTGGTAGTAAGGTTCTCAAAATTTTACTTACAATTGTTCCTTCATCAAGTACTCCTCCTACTCCACGGATAGAATTAATGACTTCTTTGATTCTATCACTTTATTGAGTGATGTTCTCTCCTTCTTTCATTCTCAGGTCATCAAACTTTCCTCTTAGGATTTCAACTTTAGCTCTTAGCACATTTGCATCTCCTCCATGTACTAGCTAGAGTTTGTCCCACATTTTTCTTGTAGGGGTGCGTGATATCACATCTTCAAATTCATCGTCGGTTAGTGAAGAAGCAAGTTCTATCATCATAGAATTGTGTTCATGTTTCTCTCTCAATAGATCAACGGTTAGAGGTCCATTAGGTGTAACATATTCAGTATCCAAGTGTTGTGTAACATCATTTCCAATACTAGACATGTGAATTCTTATCCTACTTTTCCATGGTGCAAAGTTGTCCTTGTTCACTTAGGCACATCCCTTTTACTCATCTTGTGATCTTTATCTTAAGTCTCTTTAAACTTTTCTTCCAAGCACCAAAGCTCTGATACCAATTGTTAGAATAACTGAGGGGGGGGGGGGGGGGGNGGTGAATCAGTGGCCTTAAAAATAATTCCAAAAGATCAAACCAAAAACTTATATACCAAATATAATATCCTCAGTTATCTTTCAGTCCCAAATCATCAAGATGTATGCTATAAATAATTCTAAAAAATATAAATTGCTTGGTAAGATATATTATTTATCTTTTCTAGACTTTACCAAGTAGCAGTAAATAAACTTAGTGTTAACCGACCAATCCAGTTTCAATAATGTGTAAAGTAAAATATCAATGCAATGAAAGTAATACACATTTGACATGTAGTTTTTAACATGGAAACCCAATATTGGGAAAAACCACTTGGGACCGGTAACCCAAAATATTTTCACTCTTTTGAAGTGAGCTCGATGAAGAGCCAACCCTGTTAAAGGTTACAATACACACTGTTAAGTGCGACCTTGTTAGAGGATTCAAAACTAACAGTTTGTCTTTTGACCTAGCACTCACTATGTTGTCAACAAGAAAACCTTTTGATACTCTTGAGTATCTCAATACAATAAGAACTGTTAAATCCCACTCGTGAAGAGATTTTCTGAATCAATGGTTAAACTGATACAGTAAATGATATGTTTAAAATACAACTTTAACTTGCAGACATTCAGATCTATTGTTAGTCCAATAATGTGTCTCTGACCAATATGCTCTTCAGTTCCTTTGCTCTCTTTCTTTGTTCTGCTTGGTGAATGCTCTGTCCTCTGTTGCTCGGTGTCTGCAGAATTCCTTGGCTCTGTTCTTTAGCCTGTATGATTAGATCTGCATGAAGAATTCTATCTTTGCCAGAATATACTCAACATTCTCTCTTTCATAATGAATTCCTTGTCTCTTTATATAGACATGATTAGCCGCTCAATCTCCTTATTTTTGTCGTAGATCACTTCTTGATATGTAAAACTCACCATGATTGCTTTATCTTGTAAAGATCTGCTTTAGTTTTATTTCGTAAATCTCTCCATGATAACTGTGAATAAAATATGCTTTAAATCTCCTGCTTGCTTTAGTTTAACTGATCGTTGTTAATAAAATAAGCAATCAGTCAATCCCTAAATATAGTTTTGTCAGCTAAACAGTTTTGTCATTCTTTAACTTTAGTTCTGATTGGTCATCAACTTCAGTTATGCTCGGTCATCAACTCCAGTTGTGCTTGGTAAATAGCTCTTTCTCGGTAACACTTGTTCGGTTACTGCAGTGCTCAGTATACACTATGAACTTATCGGTGTGCACTGTCCATCGATGTTTACTGTCACTTGGTGTATACAAAACTTTTATGTTTTACCGACCACATAAACTTTATATTTTTAGCTCTTCAAGTTTATGACAATATGTGTATGACCAATCAAACCATATCAAGTTGACATCAATGACAATACAATAAATTAATTGATTGAATGTCTTGCATTCACTTTTGTAGCTCGGTGATCATCAACTTATCATCTTCAAACATTCAATCAGTTATAGTTCATTAGTAGATAATGTTATATCTGTATGTTTCAAAAAAATTTGATAAGTGCATATTTGACCCTATGTTTCCAAGGATTCCTTGGCATGGCATTACATGTTTGCATAGATTTCTCTTTTCGATTACGTTGAAATTGTCATTATGTGGCTACATATTTCTTAACATTTTTAAGGGGGGTGTTGGTGTAGTTTTAAATACTTCTTTTCATTATTCAATTAGGCATTTTTGTACACCTAGTATAGATTTCTTAGGTAGACACATTTAAGCTTAATAATAGTGAGTGGAGTGAGTGATATCTCTTTATATTCCAACTTTCTCCTCTTTTTCATTGTTTATAAATGCACTTACTTTGCTTTGCTTTTTCTCCCATTCAATAAGTTGCATTGTATTTTGCCTTCTTGATGTACGAGAAACAATATTGTTTAGTCTAATATCCAGTTTTGAGCAGTGTTGTGGCCAACATTATGATATTGATGTTAGTTTTTTGCTTATTAAAAAATCTAGCACAAATAATGTTAATATATTTGATATAAAATTTATTTTGTGCTATTATCTAGAGTGCTCTAATCTAAATGCTCTATATGTTATTTATAATGAAATTCAAATGTTTGAATGTTTGTGAGATGTGTTTTGACAAATGTACTACGAGTTATGTTTAATTATATCATCCCAAATGTAAAATTTAAAACATTTTGCATGTGATTCAATAGACATAATCTTATTTTAAATACAAGTTAATTTAGAGAATGATAAAATATGATTTAAATTACACCTTCTATTTTGACTAGAATAAATATGATAAAATTTGAATTGAATATAAATACTTACAAAACAAAAATATAATTAACTTTGATCAACTTATACAATAAACCCATCAAATTAAACACCAAAATAACAAATGCCAAAATAGAAAACAAAGCTTATTTAACCATATAAAAAAAAATTATATATAAAATCAACCTTAACACATAAAGGGAGGCCTTAGCGTAACTAGATACACTAGTTGGATTTTTTTTTGGGGTGACACTCCAAAAAGATGCTACGTTAAGATGGTGCACAAAGATTCCTTACTTGCAATGGGTTTGTTCCCATCAAATAAGATAGAAATATATGACTGTACAGCCCATGTTTGAAGAAATTTTCCCTTTTTTAAAGCTTAATGTAGCCACGTAAGCAAATTATATGTTCAGTATCATTACGCCATTCCTACGTATTGCGATGTGAGAATGTTTGTTTTTGCCAAATTGTTATTACATATTCGTCTGTTTATAAAAACTATTAAGAGCATCTACTTTCTTGGGTCAATCTTAACCAATGTTAGGTGACATAAATAGTGATGTTATATATAATTGGGTAAATAGTATGAATCCTAGCTATTTTGCAATTTCAGTAACTTTGACAAATTGTTAAAGGGGAAATTAAAATAACATGCAATATATAAGGGTTGTACAAGTGTGCATGAGTGGAATCTAAGAAGTTAATTTATTTGACAGTTGTGCTCCATTTGATTAGAAGCAAAATGTGGAGAAAGGTATGTAGAAGAGAAGAGAAGAGAAGAGAAGAGAAATGAAATGAAATGAAGTAGGTGGATGCATTAAATAATGTCCTCACCTCCCCCATTCATATGTATTGAGATCCAATTGTATTCCCTGGTGTGCTGCATTTCCAACTGCTTCCCCTCTCATATTGAGGTCCAGCCCTCCTTCAATTCTCTTTGATCTGCATGGGGTCTCGAAATTCTTGAACAATCCTTGCTCATGTGAGAGGTAGTCATGGATCAAATGGGTATTGGATTGAACAAGCATGGGCATATCCTCTTGATGGAAGACTCTCTCATTTGGACCACACCCTTTGATGCTCACTCTTGTACTCTTCTTCTTCCATGTCATGGACAATGGGTCTTCTTCTTCATCTTCTCTCTCATTCACCTCCCCTACCCCTACCCCTACCCCTTTCCTCTCACTACCCACAACACCACCAAGGTAGCTTTGACAAGACACACTATCCCTAGATGTGGGTGTGGGTGTGTGTGGCATCTCCATCAATGAAGAAACACCAGACAAAGTGGAACATTGGCTCTGATCCCTTTTCACTTGCTCCACTGAACGACCACAACTTTGGTACACCAATGTCTCTTGGGCCTTTTCTAATATTGTCTGCAAATACTTACCTTGCGCTTCTATCCTCAGCTGTAGACATCTCTGAACCTGTGGTGCAATAACAAATAAACACTTTCTCAATTTCCAATTTGGATATATCCCTGACTTGCACAAACAAAAAGAAAGCAGGATTCGTATGAACAAAATACCTCCAGCTGCTCGTGTAACCTTTTCTGCACTTGTATCTGATTAGTTAAGGCCTCTGCAATATGTACTGCCCTGCTAAGCAAGCATTCTAAATCATTATTCTCGAATGCCCAATGGGGGAGCGAATAAATCTAACTCTTTCTACAATACTTAACACTTACTCCTTTTGATTTGCTATTGTATTGCCTCCTCGGCACATCATGTCAAAACCCATGCCAGCCGAGTTACTTCTCGCTACTGCAAGGGAAAACAATTAATTGATGACAGCTTCAACATTTTATGAAATTATTAACTGCTCATTCATTTCCATTTTTGCAGAACCAAATAAATTGATTATGTTTCAAATTTGGTTTATTATTTTATATGTGTTCATTCATTTGTATTCTAAGATACTTCTGTTCATATGAGATAGCACTCGTCCAAACTGAGGCAAGCATTCGAAATTCAACTACTACTATCTATCTATACGAGATAGACATCTGTTTGAAAAAAACATCTAGAGAATAGAAAGACAAATAAATTGATGATACTTGGAATTGTGTTTATTAAATGTTCGTTCATTTGTATATTCATATGTAATTTCGAAAAAGTAAGCACAATAACAAAAATAAGAGCAAAGTGGATCATAGAATAAGTTGTAGAAGTATGTATAGGAAGAGTGATTAGGTTGAATTAAAAGTCGAATCTAATATTCAATGGGTGGTGGCGAGTTGCCTACCACTAAACTAAGATGAGGTGTTGAAATGAAATCGACACCTCTTCAATCATCTCCTAAATGGTGACAACTAGTAAGTCTAAATGTAAATAAATTAAATAGATACACTAACAAATTATTACCGTCTTTGTGTACGTCGGTGTTAGCTTCCTTATGCGATTGCTTCCCAAGCCTGTATTTCTGTTAGAAGAAAATGACATAAGTGATGTGGGTATGAATGTGTTTGAATGAGAATAGTGTAATTGGGCATACCTGGAGATGGCTTTTCAAATGGTACAAAGTAAGGCCTTTGACACCCATAACCCTCATCACAGACTTAGGGGTTGCCTCTGCATCATGCATCATGTGAGCACCTTGTACCTTCCCCTATTAGAGAACATAAATAGAAAGGAAGAAGAAGAAAAGAAGAAGAAAAACAACATACTTTCAGGCCCTCCAAGTTGAGTGACAGCATCAACAAATCTCTCATGAAGTTCAGGAGTCCACTTGAGGCGGGGCTTGGGATCTGCAGAGACCACAACTCCCAACTCATGATTCTCACAAGCCCTGCCACCCCCTGCTCCCCCATAATACTCCATCTCCATCCCAATCTCAATCTCATACATTCTAATTCTTTTCCCACAATCTCCCACAAGCATCGTCTCTTAGTGCATCCAACACAACATAGAGCCTACACCACGCTGCACATTCCCCTCCATTGGGATTCCTCATCATTCAACCAATCACCACCGTTGAATCCAGTCCACTCAGAGAGGCAAGAAGCATAAAGCTTAAAAGTGGGTGAATGAGAGGAGGACAGAGCAAGGAGCATAGAGCATAGAGCATCAAGCATCTGTCTTTACCTCCTAAAGTTTGAGCATTTGCATATATCCTCTCAACTTTAATCAAAGCACGTCTGGGCCTCAGATTCTCCCCACCAAAAGCAAAGGCCAATAAAAAGGGAAGGAGGCGACGAGGAAATGAAATGAAAAGAAATAGGGAGGTGAGGGTGAATAAAATGGTAGGACACCGACAATGAAGGATTTTTCTTGTATTATTTTTGCAGGAGGCCCGGCTAATTTAGTGGGACATGATTGGGGGGAGTAATGGGTCGTGGCTCGCTGGTATGGCAACGGATGCACATGCTGGGTCGCTTCCTAATGTGGGAAATCACTACATCCAAATTCTGCTTACCTTTGTTTAAGCCTTCTCTTTGGAAGACTTGTATAAATTTAACAAATTTAGCCTCATTAACGAGATTCGCGAGGACTTTAAAAAACCATTGCTCATTATCTTAATGACCATTGTTTTGCCTGTATGCGTCTATTCCTAGCGTTCAATGAATGTTGTATGAGATGTCGTGAGCAAATTTGCACATGCTGTTGGGTCCTACTAATGTGCCCTTCTCATGCTGGAAAAATGCATTCCCATGTTTTTAGGGTCTTTTTCATTTAAACTATCATTTATGTTATATTAATTTTTTTTTTTAATAATTAGAATATATTTTATGTAATAATAAATTTATAAGTGGTATATTCCTGTATGGATTTCGATTTGTATTATTGTTTCATTTTAATTTTTAATTTTCTATTTTTACAAATTAATTCTTTTGTTGTCTTTATAGTTGTCAATTGTAAACTTTTAAAATTAAAATTAAATCTTGTCAACTCTCTTATCAATCATTGTGAGACAACCTAGCACATGCCTATATCAATTTGTGCGTTATGTTGTACTTAGAGGCATTCATTCTTTTATTCATTTAAAATCATACTTAGATATTACATGGTTTGCTATACTTCCACATCAATATAGCAATGTCATGGAAGACTAATTGGAAGAGAATTCACACTACAACATCATAGAAGAAACCTAAAACATTATAATTGTATCATTCCTAGGCCCACTACAAGTTTGGTATCATCAATTCTTGGTCTAAACTTGTAGAATTGATCCTCAAGTATATGATCGAATAAGCAGAACCTGGTCCTTTTAATGCTCCAAGCTTTCATCTAAGACATTATTGTTCAAAAAATAAATAATCTCTTTTTGCAATACAAATGTGACATAGACATACCATAGCACACAATTATGCACTAGAGATGTCATGACATAATATAATATCCAAAGTGAACATCAATGCACCAAGCATGATGTTGCAAGTAGAAGTATAACCTTATCCCATGATAAATTCAAAATGGCAACCATATGAGAGGATAGCACATCCTCCAATGACAATGATCAAGCAATATGAAATGATTTTGTTCTCATGTATCAAAGAATATCACCACACCATCTTATCTTCCAATCCAATAAAAAATATTTAGCATGTGCACCAAGATGGTGAACAAAAAAGTGGGTTCTTACATTAAAAAAATAAAAAAAGTAGGTAAAACATTTAGATTATTTGAAAATTCAAATAGCCTAAACACATTACGGCTCAGAAAATCTAAGCCTTAACATGTATGTTGCATTCAACTTATAAAAAACCACAAGCGAGTTTTCAAAATGTAAAAATTACCCAATCGTATTTTTATGATTATAATTATTTTTAAAAGAAGTCAACTAGGTTATTTTTGTTGAAATTATTGTTGTTTGGGGTGTTGACATTCATGTTTTGTCATTGATTTCAACATTTGTTTCAGTTGGTTGCACTAGAAGTTTCAGAAAGACTAGAACTATCACAGGTACATGCAAGATTGACAGTTGTGTACAGACAATGTACGACACTTCAGTATGTACGAGCACATATTTGTGTAGAGGGGAGTATTTACACCTTATATCTAAGGTCGGTGGATTTAATATTGTTGTTTGCATGAGTTATAAGTGTTTTGGTGAAGACTGGTTACAGAGTAGTGACAGAGGATTATGACAAACATGGTCTCTGAATTTTTGGGATAACTTGGATGCAAGCATAAGTTATAGTATGCAAGCTTAAGGCATGATAGAAGATACTTGGGAGAACATTATTTGTGAATCTTGGGTTGTTGGATTCTTGATGATGTTATATGTGGCGTGTGGAATGGCGAAGACCTATTTGGGGCCGACCATAGAGATGTAACATGCTTAGTGAATGGTGAGCATGAAATAGATCTCGGCGTGTAAGTGATGATTTTTATTTGTTATTTACTTGTGTAAGGTACCCTGTATATCTTAGCAAGGGTCTATGTAATTATTTGTGCATTAAAGAAGTCTTAACAAGTTAACCTAATTTCTTATTGATGACATTAAGTTTTTCCATTAGTATACTTAAAGGGAAAAACATGATAAAGGTCATCAGTATAAGTATGAGAGAGAGCTAGAGAGGGAGAGAAAGAGAGAGACAATTGCTCATTTTTTCAAGGCTTCATTTACTAGGTAACAATCTTAGTTAGTTTCTATACTAAGTACTATTTTTAAGTCATACACAATTAAAATATCACTTGCATTTATACATTTACCTTTCCTGAATAGACCCTCTCCAACATGAAATTTATGAAAATAGTTGTCACTTGAAATAAACACCCTTTTTTCCTTTACTTCTTTACATGGTTTTTGAATTGCTCTTTCAATGAAATGATTAAAATATGATATTTTAGAAGCATGCAATTTCATTTGTGAGCTTTTTCTTGGGAAGATATTTTCTCACTTATCCAAGACTTCATTTATTGTGTAATAATCTTGGTTGGTGTATATTAAGTACACTTCGGTGTGCGGCGAGAGAGAGTTAGAGGGGGAGAGAGAGGGGGAGAGAAAGAGGGACAAGTGCTCACTTTTTCAAGGCTTCTTTTACTGGGTAACAATCTTGGTTGGTTTTTATACTAAGTACTATTTTTAGGTCATACACAATTAAAAGATCACTTGCATTCATACATTTACCTTTCCTGAACAGACCCTCTCCAGCATGAAATTTATGCAAATAGTTTTCACTTGAAATAAACACCTCTTTTTCCTTTACTACTTCACATGGTTTTTGAGTTCTAAGAGACATGTACATTGGGAACAAGTCCAATGATATTCTAGGATCCAAAGGGTTAGGATACCAAGCGAATGTGAATATGATCCTCAATATTTCACAATGGAAGATCCACCACAAATATAGAGAGGGGAAAAAAGTAGATACTCTATCTAATTTGGGGTTGAGTGTGATAATTGAGAATATTAGATGTTTTATAGGAATATATTTCCCCAGGTCAAGAATATTGTGATACAAGACAAATAAAATGTTATGATAAATCATGTACTGAACTAAGATTGATGTCTTATACCAAGAGCACTGGAATATTTATGCAAAGTGGTATACATTTTTAATTCTCATAATGATGTTTAATATTTACCTAATTATGATTAACCATTATGACGAGACATTTACCAAGCTAAATTCAAAATATATCAATTCGACGTTGACTAACAAAATGTGAGAGAATCACATGAAAAGGGGAGATACGTGACATGATAAATTAAAAATCTCAGATATATCATGCCAAATGGGATCTTAATCTAGATCACTTTCATGTATCATATTTACATCTTATTTATTGTATTATAAAAATATATACTTTACAAATACTTTACAAGGATTTCACAACCATCTAGATAAGAAGTTGGTCAACAATAATTCCAAAATCACACATTTAGATTAAGAAGATTATTGAGATCTTTAAAAATATGTCCACAATATACATAGAGACATTCACCAAATGTTATATCTGCATGTTTAGCTCTTTTTGGAGGATAACAAAAAGTCTAAGTTGTTACATGATACAAAAATATATTTTCCCTTATATGCTAGAAGTGAACTCTACTAGCCATAAAATTGTTTTCTCACTATCTTTGACTCTACAACCTTTCATCCTTAAAATGAATAATGAAAAACTAGGAAAATATAGTATTTATCATATTTGAGCAACATCACAAGAAGATCCATAGTCATCTTCACTTTTAGATGTCATCATTGCCTTTCATATCACCATTATATGGAATGTGTGAGGAAACGTGGAGGAGTCGTCTTGTTTTTTGGTGTGCTCCATTTTGAGATATTTAATGCATTATAGATTATGCTTGGGGGGTAGATAAATCTCGCTTCAATGATTGTACATAGATTAAATCAAGGACTATAGATATTTTTTTCTTTGAGTGCCTTGCAAGGAAAAGCCCATCAAATCTATAAGATGAATGAGAAGGAATCAACCTGGAGATCCTTACAAACTAAAAAGAACTTGAATATCATATCGTAAGTATCCTTACAAACTAAAAAGAAACTTCATCCTACATCGAATTTCAAAATTATATTTAAATCAATTCCCTTGAGATGAAAAGATGGCTTCTAGGTGGGAAATGTATGGAATCTGCTAGCTATAGGTCCAGTTCTAGCATTAATGGTGGTATTGAAGCAATTTGAAAGTGATTAGAGCATACAAAAGAATTTTGAAAGGATTATGAAGATTCATTGAAGAAAAAAATACAAGATTGGATATGGAGAGTGGATGGATAAGGCTTGGATGTTAGGCCCACCTCCATAATGAAATAAATGAGCATTAAAATCCAAGGGAAGTCCTTTTGGGAGAAATGTATGGAATTGGAAGTTAGAATGAAGTTGGGAAGTCTATATGTCTAGGGGAAGTCCACAAGGAATCCTAGGGAGAAAGTTACAAGGAAATATCGTGGGAATAAATATTGAATGTGGATGAAGTGATAAAAGGACAAACTATCTAATCCACCTAAGTGGCCTACAAGAATGGAAAGAAATAAAAGAGTAAGATTTCTGAGGATTAATAGAAAATGTGGTGAAGATGATGGTATAAGAAAATGTAAAGGAAATATACTGATGACTATCAAAATCGTTCAAAAGGATGAAGTGGAAGATTATAGGTCAATGGTGTGACAATGGAAGAAGCATCTACATTTACTTAAAATTCTCGCAAACAAGTGAAATTAGGAACGTGTAGAAAATGAAATAATGGAGGAGAGGACTTGGGGTAATACGATTTTTTTAATCCACAAGAAAATCTTCTAAATGGCAATCAAGAAGAGGACCATAGGGAAAATTGCCTCTTAAGGGATACTACAAGACTTTTATGTGGGGCTAGATACTCTATCAATATATTTAATTGAGTACAAAAATATTTGGTTCCACACCAAAATTTTCTGGCACTAAGAGAATTGTAGAATGTGGTAAAAATACTCCTTAACTTTAAAAAATCAAATTATTACAACCTCTGCACATAGTAAGTGCTTGGTGAATACCAAAAAAATATCCTTTATGTGATTTTGACCAAGGGAGTCCATTTAAAAATTTATTGGATTGGTTATAAGTAGTGGACTAAAAAAGGCTAGATTTGAAAAAGGGTTGGACATTTAGACACATTTTGACATAGTCAAATGGGGTGCCAACACTATGCAAGTCAAAGTGGGGAAAAAAAGAATGGCTAGCCAAGTTATGCATGCAATGACTAGCACACAAGTTGCATTTTTTTTTATGTGAACATTGGTAAATCACATGTAACTTTATTGACCATGATCTTCCACATCTAATAACCTTCATATTACACGTTCCTAACCTTATTTTGAAACCATAACATGAAATTAAATTGTGCACTTTAAGTATAAAATTCAAATTCTAAATTCAAGTCTATTACATTTTATTCATAGTAGCCATTCCCTATCCATGTAAGTGTCACTATTTTAAAATGTATTTTAGATAATGCATCACACAAAAGAGAAGAATGATTCCACCAAGAACTACAAGTACTTTTATGCATTACTAGAAGAGCCTTAGTATTTGAACATATTGTCATAGATAGGCATATTCCATGGTTTCTTATTGGCTTTGGTCATTGTTCACAAGTTATTCAGTTGGCCTACATATGGGCTTGATCAAAGAACATGAAACTTTCTTAACAAGCTCTTGAAACGTGCATCCAAATAGTGCAAATTCCTTATTGCAATTCAAGATACTCAAAGGGCAGTTTCACAATCATTGGGAATGCACAACGGAATAAAAATGATGGAGAAACATAGAAAAATAGTTGGAGACATGCAAGCTTTCTTCTTGCTTTCTATTTAAAATCCGAAAAATCATTCTTCCTTTTTGTCATTTGATATCCATAAAATTCCCCCCACAAATTTGAAATTCAAACTCACCTACCAAAATAAATCCATTTGACTATTGGGGCTGCACTTTCTCTGCTCACGTCAGGAGCCAACCGGGGATGGAAATCTCAATGATTACACATCCTTTGGGCTGCATTTAGTCTTGGTTGGGAGCTCTTAACAGGTAGGTGGTAATGACAGGCTTAGAGACAGACCAATTTCATTTGAAATTCAACAAGGTGCGCCATTTTTAAATTGCAAGGCTTGTCATATCAATTTCACACAACTTAAGTCGATTTTGTATAATTCAAATTTGGTTTTGTACTACAAATGCAATCAAATGATTTCGCACTGTAAATTCATCCCAACACAAAACAAAATTAGATCAATTTCACACCAGTCATAAAACTAATCAAACAATTTCACTTTGTAAATTCATCTTGAAACAAAACAAAGTTTAATTCATTACCTATGACTAAATCCAATATCAAACATTGTTGTTTGAAAACAATTACTTTCTCCCAGCTATAAAACATCAAATTCACAGATAATTCTGATTAAAATTATGAAGGAAAAGCAATATCAATTGTCAAATAATAGATAAGCCATATAGAGCAGCTTAAAGAGTGGAAATCTTAAAAGAGAAAAGAGGGTGTTGGAAGCTAAACAACATATACTAAAGGTTGATTCCTAGGCTAAAAGTATTAAAAGGTTGATTCCTAGGCTAAAAGTATTAAATAGTTAATAAAAAGAAATTAATAGATGATGCATACACTTATTTCAATTTAGTTTAATTTGTGACAATCTAGATGAACATCCCCGTTGGGGACGTCCTTGAGACCCATAGTTCCGAGTTTAAGCATGGGGTGAGAAAAGTGGAAGAAGAAGGAAGGGTGGTTAGAGGCGTACATCCTCGTGTGACAGAGGAAGACAAGAGTGTCTCTGATCGAAGCTCAACACTCCCACGCCTTCCTCCAACCCCATGAACCAATTGTCAAAATCCTTTGCACTCTCGTCAAACGCCACCGTGGCATCGTCCCCATTACTGCACTCCCTCTTCAATGTCGCCGAGAATTCCATGTTGCTAGATTGGTCCACGTCGGATCCTGACTTGGTCAGCCTTATTTTTGAAAGAGGAACATTGTGCCACCGCCACCCCAGTGTATGACCTCCTGCAACATTTATATCACTTTTCTTTTCAACTCATAAACACCATTTACATCTCTTTACCCTAGTTAAAGAGCATTTATATGAGCCACCATCTCCTGCGCAGAAAACCCACGCTGGCCAAATGCTGTGATCATTTGAGAAGCGTTGAATGTTGGAGAAGGAAAGTTGATGGTGTCCATCATTCTCCATCTTCTTCCATCCTTTCGTCCCTTTGCCACATCATACATGGGCCGTCCTCACTGAATCCACAAACTTTATGTGAATTTATGAAATCAGATGTAGTCTAATTTTGTATTGTTTATTAATTGGGTAAAAGTACAAATCCGTGTCACACTTTTATAAACGAAAAGGATGACAACATTCAAATTTTTAAACTTTAAAAGTAGCATTTGTGTTTAGAATTTGAAGATGATGTAAACTAATGAAATGTGTAAAATTTGATGAAGTTTAGGCTTATAATTTTAAAAAAAAATTTTGAGCAAAAATTGAAATAGTTTTTTAATTTTTGAAGTCCATTTGTTATTCCTGAAATATGCTGAAAATCTTGGGTCTAGTCCACGTTAAAAAACTATATGCAAATAATATTTTTTTCCTCTGATTCTATAATATGTTTTAGATGACATGTATAGCTAATGCATAAAAAAACAAAGATTGGATTTCGTTATATATTTTGTCTATTATAACTATCCAAAGTTGGTGTTACCTGAAATCAATAGTTTTTAGTTCGGATTCAATTTTCCCTATCAAATCTACACCAGTAAAAAAAAATTACATATTCTTGAAGAGGACTCTCTCCTCTAGTGTTAAATATAAAGTTTTAATTTTTCTGACATGATTTTTTATTTTTAATATTTTTTGAATGAGCGTGTTCTTAAATGTTAAAATACCTATTTGAAGTATTTTCAACTTATAATATATTATATGAAACCAAAACATGATAAAAATTACACGACCATAATCTTGACTACGACCTCTACAAAAGGGTATTTTTAGATTTTACAGAAAGGTAAATTTTGACAGAGAATTCAGGTCCAGAAGGGAGAACTTGAGAAAGCCACCCATTTTTGATGACTTGGCTGCCAAATAGGATTCCACATAGGTCCGGGTCCGGCCGGACCCTAGTCCTCACAATGACCCGCGCAGGCCTCTTTTTTTTCTTATATAACTTTTGGGGGTTCGGCCGAACCCCTTCCGGCCGGAAGGGGTTCGGCCGAACCCCCCACTCCACATAGGCGCCACCTGGTGCCTACAGGGCGCCATGCAGGTCCGGCCGGACATCATCCTGCTGGACCCTCCTAGAATGTCCTCTACTATGACACACTATTATACTTTTACCCAATTATGAATATTTTATTTATAAAAGCATCAATGAAACCAATACAAGCTCCTTACAAGAAAATATATTGGAAATTATTTACAAAACACCAAAACTCACTATTTAGAAATCCTCTTTCATTTCAATATCACTTCCTAGAAGCTAATTATGAAAGACATGTGACAACTTAAAATTCCACATCAAATGTCTCTATGAAGAATTGAATATAGGTCTCCACAAAGAAAACCCACTTTTAACCAATTAAACCCCATCCCTTGAAAATACTTATTCAGATTTATGATTTTGAAACATATACAACTTAGACCATTAATCAAACAGTGTGATCTAAAACATTGATTAAAAATCGTAAATGTTTAACATATACATATTTTAAAACTCTATATAAAAAATGTGGATAGATAACTTTGTCAAACTTTTTAATGAGCCCATCGGATTCAAGTCTTGATGAGTGTACGGCGCTGGCATAAAAAATAAGGGATGTGGCTAGGATCATGCCCCGAGTGAATTTGACGAAATAGATACCCCTCAGTTCTTGGCTCTTAGTAGAAGAGGTTTAACCTATGGCTTGTGCTCCCATATTAGGTAGCTAAAATGGTTTCAGGGATGGCATCAATCAAAAAAATAAAGGAAATTGGGATGCATCCTAAGAATGTGAACCAATAAGATTGGGTTTTTTTTACTATTTATTGATTACAAATATGTGAATTATTGACCAGGGTGTGTCTTTATTAAAATTGTTTATTGAATCCAAATAAAGAACTCATAAAAACATCAACATGCGACCAATACAAGTTGCTTATGAGAAACACACTAAAATCACTCATGAAAGCTCAATAATTCTCATTTAAAACTACTTTCATTTACAAACCACCTCTATATTAATTACAATGTAGAATTGGCTTCAATGTTCTTACCAAGAATTGAACATAAGTTTTCACAATAAAAAATCAACATTTTAACCAACTAAATTCAACATGAGTCAAATTAATTAATCTGCAAAGAAATAAAAGACAGAGTGATGTGAAACATTGGATATTAAAAGCGACAAATATTTAAGAGAAAAAAAAAGAGGGTAATTAGAGGTGGTTAAAAATGTTTACCAAGAGAAGTGCATATGGAGCTGGCATAGCAATAATGTGGGGTGGACATGTGTCCTCAATCAATTGTTTGGCCTCGTCAATGATCTCGTACCCCCTTAAACTTAGATTGGCTGGAGAATCCTTGTCTGCCTTATTCTCACTTGTGGAATCTATGAGAATCCACCCATCGCATCCCTGCCAACTTAGAGAGATGAGTAAATAAATAAGAATGGAATGTGTTGTTGAGGCGGGTAAAGAAAGTAGAGGAAATGTACCTCCACAAAGCAGTCATGAAAATGCATTCTGAGAAGCCCTGCTGCAATACTCATGTCCTTTTGCATGCTCTCTCTCTAACAATGACCTCTGCAAAGGGGCAGGAATACGCATAGTAATGTTAGACTGAGTAGAATGAGATAGAGGTTGAACATGCTCATACACATTATTCTCCTCTCTTCTCGTTGAGCATGCTCATACACATTATTCTCCTCTCTCCTCTCTATTCAATTGTGGAAGTTGGTTGCAGCTGGCCACCATAGATATAGCGGAGCTCTTATCTCATCTCATCATTTTTTAATTTTACAATTATCTGTCTTGCACGGATGCACAAACAATCTGTGGGTGATTAAAGAATGATAAATAGCAAATAAATAGAGAATGGAAATGGTGGGGATGAAAAGGAAAGGGAAAGTGGGAGAAAATGTATATTCCACACACCACAGCAGAGGAGAAGATGCAGAAGCCGCCACATGCACCGCATTCTATTAAAAGTGGCAAAGAGAATGAGTGCTTCTATTATCATGCCACGCCACTCATCCCATGCTACATTCTAATGGATAAAAGCTTGCACTCCAACTTTTCTTTTCCTTTTTTATTTAAACTATAACATTTAATCTGATTTATTTATTTTTATATTAACTATAGAGGAATCAAAAATATACATCAAGTATCAACATCGAAGAGTTCACATCCGGAGGCAGAGCCTCATACGGATCATGACAAGATATCAAAGTAGCTTATACAACATATCAAAAATGAAAAGTAACATCTAGAACAGAGAAATTAGTGTAGAAGATCTTCAAAATTTTCAACCCAGACAGTCCAGCCTAGAGGTCCTTCCATCCAAACGATTCCTTTGTTTCCCTGGATTTGACTTATCATAAAAATCTGGTTGTCAGTAGCATTCTTGTTCTTGTTGATTTCCTTGTGCAGCTTTTTCACCGCTTTGTTGAAAAGAGCCATATTGTCCATATGTCTATGATAATCATACCCATCCTTCATTTCAAAAACGAACATGGTAGAGTGCCCCATTTTGAGAAATTTGATAAGCTTTTCCCTCTCGATCATCATAGTGATGCAGACCTGCGAGGAAATTTTAAAATGTGTGTGTTTCAAAGAAGACTCTGTAAGAGATCTATGGATACCCTGATACCTTTCTTCATTCCTGCATTTCTAGAGTTGTCATAAGATGTTAGAAGAAAGGATGTTCCAAAGAAGATTAGTATCTTTTTAAGTCCCTGAATATGACCATTAATTAATTCAAATATATCAATCTACTTAGGATAAGTGATACCAAATAAGGCCCAAACCCTCTTAGCAAATTTACAGTCAAAGAGAATATGTCTACAGGAGTCAGGGCCATGGTAGAGACTACAAACATCAGTAGGAGCAGGATACTTGCTTAGAGGAAGTCTATTGAGGAGCATTACTAGCCATTTAAAGCATCTGATTTTAGGGTCAATAGGAGATTTCCATTTTCTATTAAGAATTTTGCTCCAACACTTAGTCTCAAGAGAGGTATACCAGAGCTTGTTAACATGCTCAATAATATTTTGACTGTTACTCAGAATACTATACACAATTTTGGCTTTGATTTTGTTAATCATAGTGCCATCAAGCCATTTGATATTCAGGAATCTATGTGAATCAATAAAGCAGGAGGCAGGGAGGTCCTTACTAGCTTTAACAATCATGTTATAGGTCTTCTTATGAGCGGTGGGTAGGTTAAACCTGTTCCTTAACTCATCCCAGCTTATAAGACTATCATTCTCAAAAAGGTCTATAAAAGTGGAGATACCCAAACTATTCCAGATTTTTGCCGAGCACTCTTGGGACAGGGCAAGGGGCTTACCCAAGAGATGGAGGTTCTACCAAATGGACCTTTCACCATGTAGAAGATTATTATCATGGAAGGACTTACCAGAAATATAGAACCTAGAAGACTCCCAGGCTTTCCAAATGGTCTTGAAGACAACAGGCCCTTGCACAGTAATAGGAAAATCACGTAACAGAAGAGCACTAAAAGGAAGATTCTTCCAAATTTTAGCCTTCTTAGGGGATTCCCGCTCAATATTACTTCTGATAAGAACCTTCCATGGTTCATTCCCTTCTACATAGTGGAAGATCCACTTAGTGGCCAAAGCAGTCCCCTGTAACCTAAGATCTTTCAAGCCAAGACCCCCAAGCTGTTTTTCAGTGCAACACTAGTCCCACTTGACTACATGCATTTTTTTGTTGCCTTTACCGTCAGACCAGAGGAAGTTTCTTATGGCCTTTTGAATTTCCATGATTTGATAGTTATTGAACATCCAAGCAAAAGAGTAGTAGATATTATAGGAGGAGAGTATTTTTTGACAAACCTGAATTCTACCAGCCAAAGACAAGGATCTGTTATACCAATTGTTCAATTTCTTGGTATTTTTTTTTTAACCCAGAGCCACATATCTTTAAGAGAGGGATCAACAGTTAAGGGGATGCCCAGATATCGTACAATATTATTGGGCCCTCCCCACTGAAATCCATACTTATTGAACCACCTCGGAGGCTGGTCATCCTAGCCAAGGCAAATACACTTTTCCTGAGACAACCCAGCCCCCGAAATAGAGCAAAAAGAGTCAAGTTTTCTAATTAGATTGCTGAAGTTCTCTTCTTTCATGTCAACAAATAAACTAGTATCATCAGCAAATCGACAGTTAGTCAAGTTGTCCTTATTGGGTAAGGTGATACCTTTGACCTCTGGAGAAAAGGTGTTATCTTTAAGAATGTATGACAGAGCTTCAGAAGCAATCACAAAAATGGCAGGGGCAAGTGGGCAGCCCTGTCTGATAGATCTGCCTAAGGAAAAGGAGTCCGAGAGTGAGCCATTCACATCAACTTGGGCAAGGGCATCTTTGATTAAGAGTTTAGTGTAATTACAGAAGACATCAGGGAACCCAAAAGCCCTTAGCATCATGTCAATAAAGTTCCATTCAATCCTATAATAAGCCTTCTCGAAGTCAAGGAGAAGGATAACAACATTTTGATTGGAAGACTTAGCCCAGTTCATCGCTTCCCAGCTCGTAATGAGATTTTCAAGGATGTATCTCCCTTTTATAAAACCAGTTTGCGTAGAGTTGATAAATTTGGGCAAAATGCTTTCCAGTCTACGGGCCATAATCTTAGCAAGAATTTTGTAAGAAACATTAAGAAGAGTAACAGGGCGCCAATTCTTGATAAGAGTTTTGTCCCCATCTTTAGGGATTAATTTAATTATACCTCTGTTAATAAAGTTCCCCAAGGTGCCTTTGGCATAGGCTTCATTATAGAGATCAAAGAGATTAGAGAAAATCTAGTTTATGTTAGCTTTGTAAAACTCAGCGGGGAGGCCATTAGGGCCAGAAGTTTTTTCATTCTTAAGGGAATTGATAGCATTCTCAATTTCCTGCATCGAGATGTTTTGTCCAAGAAGAAGAGAATCTTGCAGAGAAATTTTATTTGAGATAATGGAGCTGTAGTCTTTTCTGAGAGAGATAGATTCCTCATTTTCCTCAGAGGTAAATAGATCACGGTAGTAGGAGGCAAAGGCATTCTTGATGTCATCAAGATTTTCAATCTCAATATTATTAACCACAAGTCTACTAATGGCTTCATTGGCTTGTTTTTGTTTAAGAAGATTAAAGAAGAACTTGGTCCCCCTGTCACCCTACTGAAGCCAGTGAGCTCTGCACCGAATGTTGGCCCCACGGACTTTGATCTGCTGGTGGCGACGGAGATCATCTCTAGCTTTGGACACAATGGGGACAAGATTATCATCAGAAGGGTTGTTCTGAATGAGAATCTTAGCAGATCTCAACTTGGAGGAGAGAGCTTTCTCAGTGTACCTAAAGTCTATGTCTTTCTTTTGTCCTAGAGTTTATAGGAGAGCATGCTAGGCATGAATGTTTTGTTGCTATCTTTCACCACAAGATAGAGAGGAGGAGAATTTTTTATTAAAGGTTCTGATAAGTTGGATGGCATACAGGATGTCACCATCCTTGAGAAGGGAAGTGTTAAGAATAAACCTCGGGTTTTCAGCCTTAGGAGTAGTATGCGAACCGTTGATCTTGATATGCACCAAGATAGGATGGTGATCAGAAAGAGACATGGGGGAAACAATGACTAAGTTACCATGAACATTAGGGATGAAAGAAAAATAGTTTTTATGAGCGTGAAATCTATCAGGTCTGGCATAGATACGGGAAGGACCTTGTTGGAAGTTACACCTGGTGTGCCACAAGCTAAGGTTGGTGTTATCATTGTCCTTCAGGGGATCAAACAAGAGTTTGGAATGAAGCAGCTTATCCCAAGGCTCTTTCTCCGAAGGCTTCCATGAGAAGGGGTGACCGCCCAATTTATCTTTTTGGGACTCAACCATGTTAAAGTCCCTACCAATAATCCAAGGGATGTCCGGAAGGGAGGTCATCCAAGTCCATAGGGCCGCTCTTTCATATGGATCATCGGATGCATATATGGAGAAGATACCAAAGGTGGTAGAATTAGTGCTAAGAGTGGCCCATGAGGCCCTATTACACGGGGAAACACCTTTATTCACAATGCATTTAGTCCACTTAGGGTTCTACCTCTGCATGCATGCACCAGCCCTTATAAATAGTACAGTGGGGTAGGGACATATTCTTATATGTCACATGGGTGGGGGGTGGGGGGCATAGCATGGCAACCTATAACACGTTAATGAATGAAGGGAGGGAGGGAATAGTTATTGTGGGGTGGATAGGCCCAACCCAATACCAATCGGCCGATAATGAAAGAAAGCTAACAGCCGATTCAATAGCAGATACAGCGGCGCATAAGCATATGGAGCCCCAATTCCCACCCATGTTTCGTATAGAATCGAGTGCTCAAAAGCGCCATAGAACCCTTCCTGTATAGCCCCGACACTATACCAGTATAGAGAGGCTACCAGTACGGCAATGTAACACCCTCTCCCACATCATATTCTGTAACCAAGGATCAATCATCAATCCACCCACCACATATTCATTCAAGTCGCCAATCCCTACCCCTACTATTCTATGCCCTATCCTTCAACCCTACTATTCTAAAGTAGGGTGGGGGGTAGGGGAAAAAGGTACAGTAGGGTGGGGGGTAGGAGGCGGGCATATGACGTAGAGATTGCTCAGAAATGTATCTGTTGTTGATTCAGTCGGTTCAATGCTTACTGTATCGGAATGCTATACTGCCAATAGACACAGGTGCCCCCACCAACCCACATAATTAGTAAGCCAACTCCTCCCCTACCTTTCGGATGATCAGAGCATATTCTAACAACATCCTTCTAGATGAAGTCAAGGTTAACATCTAGCATGAAACCGACAGCTTTGAGCTCTTGTAACATAATAAAATCAATATTGTGATAAGTATCCATAAAACGCTTAACGATATGCTTCCTGTCTGAGGATTCAAGACCCGTCACGTTCCAGGAGATGCAATTCATGCAGACCTGATGTTAGTGGGGATTCAAGATAGGTCCTTGGAACCTTCTATGGCACTGGGGTTAGCAGGTTGGGAGGATCCCTCACCTCCAATCCCTGAGGGAGATTTATTCTTTGATCTTGGGGGTCTTCCCCTTCTTTTGGATTTGGGGAAGTCTTTTTGCTAGTCAAACTCTTCAAAATCAGATTCATGCAACCTAGTGATATCCATATCAATCCCTATGTTAGGGTTCGGGGAGAAAGATCACACGTCGTGGAGGGCTCTATCAGAATGGAAATATTAGTGTTATTGGAGGTGGGTAGAACCTCTAAATAGTAACCCTCATCGATTTCCTTGAAGGCTTTAATATCCTCAGCAACAGAGGTGGGAGAGGACTCAATAGTGGAGTTAGCAGTAGGGGATCTCTTGGGTAAGGGAAGAGGATCAGTTTTCACCACGTTCTCAACCACAATACCCTGATTATTCACTTTCCTTCTTTTTTTATTAGTTTTTTTGTTAACAATCTGAAATTTGTCGGTCATATTTATATTAGAGGAATCATGTAATTCTTTGGTGAATTTTTTTTGAGGTTGATTAACATAATGGGTTGGGGGGGTGGATGCGGGAAAGGTCATAAGGGGGGTGACATAGGAGTATTTTCAGATGCATTCGGTCTCGAGCTAGTATTTTTCAAAGTTGGTTCATTCAGAATTGGGGAGGGATTACGTTTGACGACTTCAGTTTTCCGTTTAATAATAGGGCAATATCTCCGAAGGTGGCCTTCTTTTTTACAGAGGAAGCAGGCATTTAGACCACCTAGAATCTCTAAAGGGCAGGAAAAGTTTTCACCAAAGATTTTAATCTCTATAGCAGACGGAACCTCAATACCAAGTTTTAAAGATACCAAGGCTCTCACATCCATATGCAGAATAAGGCGAGTAGTGTCATCGAACCTTATCACCTTTCCCAAAGGTTCAAGTATATGATTGATAAATCACCATAGGAAAGGAGGTAAGTTCTTTATAATAATCCATTGAGGGGTCGAAAGGGAAAGCACCTCCTCATGTATAGCTTCTGGCGTCTAGGCTAGGGCACGGAAGGATGTGTTACCAACAGTCCCGTATTGTCTTTTATGGACAGCTTCCTGTGCCTCTGAGTTTTTATAGAAAATCACAAACAAACCTCTTTGAATTTCCCTACAGAAAGATATATTATGCCCTAGTTTAAGATTCTAATAATTATGAAATCAGTCATCAAGGAACTTCCTAGTAAGACACTTCTCAATTTCTACAACTACAAAAAAGATAGCAAAGTTTTTCAACCTATTCTTCTCTTTCTCAATTTCACCAATCATTTCAGAATTTGGAGCAATAGAAAAAGGGAACAGGGCATTCATAGCTCCCTTACCTAGCTTAGGCGTTTCATCGTGATTGGAGATCTAAAACCTAGCTCTTACAGAGACCGTAGAGGAGTTGGCCACTGCTTCAGAGAAGGTTTTGGTCGTCGAAGATGCAAGATGCGAACCATTGCTAGGGTTTAAAGTGTTGGCCATAAGGGATTCTAAGGGAGCATTAATGGAATTAATGGCAGAGGCTACGGCCTCTGCCAAAGGCTTGAGTGAGAGAGAATTCATAAATAAAAAAGGAACGTGCACACCTGATATTATGTAGTGGACATGCTGGCATCGGGAGAAGTGAGAACGCAAGACATCCGCCACCTAATCTGATGTATTGGGTATATATTACGTAATTTTGTGTTTTTTGTTTTACTTTGTATTAATGTATTTGTTATTTATAGTTTTTTTCTTCTTTTTGTAAAATATATTTGTGTTTGAATATTCAAAATTAAATTATTTCATTGCTTAGTTTATATTAATTATTTTCAATTTTCAATTTTTTTTTTTGTTAAAGTGATGTTTGTGATTATGCAATTGCATCATTACTTTGTGTACCATTTTTTTCAAGTTGAATGATTAACAACTTGTATGTATAGCAATCTTTTAGGCTAATATTAAAACAATAAAAGATGTCAATCACAAAAAGAAAGTATTATCATTTACTAAACTCATAAAAAAAACTGATTTAAACCTTTTTTACTTATAAATGAGCCTCCAAACATACTTCTTAGCATAACCAAGATTTTTATACACATTTATGATTACAATCGATAAGAATCTCACAAATCAATTGTTGTAATGAACAAATCTACATGTCATCAATAGGAACAAAACACACAAAAGGAATCAAATCATGGGTGTGAATTCTTCCCAAATGTTGGTAAAAATTGTACAAGTATATCTTTGTTGAACATATGTTGTCATTGATGTCAAAGAGGAGTCATTAGGTTGTGGTCGGCTATGTCAAGGCATCTGGAGGAAGGCAAATTACTTGTCATGTCATATCACACCTTTTTGGGTAGCAATCTGAGTTACAATACAATAGCTTGCTATGATGGTTGAATAAGTTGCAATATATCTGTAATATCATGAGGTGTCTATTCTAGTTGGTAGAGGTGACTTGGAACTATTATCAAAAATTATATGAGGCAAGTTACAGAGATAGTGAGTTTGTTTTTGTTAATGTTTGTAGCTTTAGTCGTATGATCATTAAGAATATATATAATATATGTTGATTAATAATAATATATTATATATGCTATATTATTATTCATCATATGAAATTTAATATTTAATATTAAATTATTAAATTATTCTTAATTAATAATTTATTGATGAAACATTATAATATTGATTAAATTATAATTAATGGGAATAGGCATGTCATTTCTTATAAATAATAATGAATAGACATGTCCCATGAAGGGACATGTCTCTCCTAGCCTCATTCCCAATATAAATGAAAGAGAGGTTTTTGCATTTGGAAAACACATACAGAATAGAGTGTTATTACATTTGCAGCTATCCTAAAAACTTAACATGGTATCAGAGCCAGACTGCAAATGTAAGAGAGTAGTTTGTTGATGGTGAATGTCTCAGAAAATACAGTCTCAGTACAGGGACCATATCTCACAAATCCACCATTGGATTTCGCTGAATTTTGGATTTGTTGGTGAAAATAAAATTTTGAAGAATCTCAATGCAGAGATTGGAAAGAAAGTGTGGCCTGTTCAAAAGTTATGACGGAATGTGTATGGATCTATGTGAAATTCCTGAAAGTGACTTTCATTAAAGAGATATATTAATTTGTTATGATCGTGGTCAAGCATTAACAAAGAAGCATGCATTCAAGGAAGGGTGTCTCTTTCTAGAAAGAAAGAATGAATTATAGAGTGTCACCTCTCTTGGAGAAATCAAGTCATTTCATAAGAAGACATGAGAATTGTTCAATGATATAAGAATGAAAATTGTACATTGTGGGGGAGAATAATAACCAATTTTACATTTCCAATTGAACCATTCTTAGTGGGGAGATAATTCAAAGGGGAGATGTCTCTCAAATAATTTGAGAAGGTTTTTTATGATTTGATGTATATGAACCTTCATTGAAGCAACTTGTGTCAAGGATGTTGATGTACAGATAAGTATTTATTATCCTTGAATATTACATTTATCTACTTGTTGTAGTATCTCTCTTATTTATATATCTATACGTACTATAAAAGATATTTGCTTTGATCTTTTTCGGGGATGCTCTTGTAGGAAAAGAAGATTGATATCAGATTCAGAGGGGGTCTGAAACTTCAGAGGTAACTTTGGACGAGGAGCTCAGAAAATTGATATCAAATTTAGAGGGTGTCTGACAGTTTATCTTAAGCAATCTTGGATTAAAAAGATCAATAGATTGATATCTTCTCAATGAGTCCTTCTCTATGAGAGAATTTTGAGGTGAAATCCCTTGATTCCACCATCTACGCTGAGGCATGGTGGATATCATATGTGTGACTATATGAATTTAATGATCCTACCTCATGTTTACATCATAAGGAAGTGGAGACTTCCAAATGATTATCACTTGTATTTTCAGAAGTTATTGGAAGGTGATGACCTTACAATAACTTAAATCATGATATACATTATTTATAATGTTGAAATAGATCATGGTGAATTGAAGCAACAACTAAGTGTTAGATGTCATTAAATTGACGGTCTATGAGTTGTTTGCATAAATATATCTTGTAAAGCAACAACTAAGTGTTAGATGTCATTAAATTGACGGTCTATGAGTTGTTTGTATAGATACATCTTGTAAAGAAACAACTAAGTATTAGATGTCATTAAATTGACGGTCTATAAGTTGTTTGCATAGATATATCTTGTAAATCAACAACTAAGTGTTAGATGTTATTGACAATCTATGAGTTGTTTGTATAGATATATGATAGGTATTCGGTGAATATCATGTGTTGATGTTCTGTAGGCCAATACCTTATTGAATACTTTGTGAATATCATATGTTGATATTCTAATAGGCTAATACTCAAAGTATTTGGTGAATGTCATGTGTTGACATTCTGATAGGCCAATACTCAAGATATCAAATGTGATATCAAATGATCGAAATCTTCTATTGTGATAGAAATTTTATGATGGCTGAAATATATCATAATAGATAGAACTTGTGGATAGAATCACCAATTGAGGAAATCCACATTAAAGCTTGAGGAGCTTGCGGATAGAATCATCGATGGAGGCAATCCACCTGAGAGCTTGTGGATAGAATCATTGATGGAGGCAATCCACTTGAGAGATTGTGGATATAATCATTAATGGAGGCAATCCACATCTTGAGACTATATTTCTATTGGTTACAAAATGAGGATGATTTTTTTATTGCTTACATCATATGATTGATGTTTTCAAGTGTCATATAAGTGTTGACATTGGATTGATTTATCCTCCCTAGCTAAGAGGGAGTGTTGATGTTTTGTATAGCTATGGTAAGGGTCATAAGTGTTGAGACAAGAGACCACTACACATTCTGTTTGATCATCCTCCCTAGCTAAGAGGGAGTGGTTAATGTTTGTAGCTTTAGTTGTATGATCATTAAGCATACATATAATATATGTTGATTAATAATAATGTATTATATATGTTATATTATTAATCATATGAAATTTAATATTCAATATTTTTTTTATCGGTAAAAGGCCAAGGCCATAATAATTTTACTAATTTTTTTAAAAAGTTACAAATACTCCATTCAACGGGCACTGGTAGGAAAGAATGGAGTAAAGAAAACCTCCACTCTTTCCTGGGGATCAAAGATCCACTGTTCATATACAAAGAAAAAAATATAGGGGCATACCCCTATTTATAGAGATAAGAAATGATATTACATTTCTTAATATTCATCGTATATACATATAATCTTCCTACTTCTCAATTACATTCTTGAATAACCATCTGACTTCAAATTAAATATTATTTTTAATACCACTCTGATCTAAGATATCTTTGTTGATCCATCTGATATAATCACTTAGTTATTATATCTTGTACCTAATTCTCCATAATAACATCACGATATCCCTTTTCTACTTTTTCTCAGTTAGTATTTGGGAAATATATCAAATTTAGAGCTACCTAAGATATTAAATTTCTAACTAATGTCTATAGATGAAATTTTTGTCATATATTATTTCCTCAACTAAAATTAATGTTCAGTTCTCCTACTTACTATTTATCAGTTCCATCCTAATGTATATAATATTGATGAATCAGTACCAAGGTTTAAGAAAAAATTCTATCTAAATCTAATCATCGAACAGTAAAGAACTGTATTGAATTATTCATAATTTCAGTAATATATAGATTTTAGTATGTTAATGAATATGTGTGTGTGTGTGTAAGACTATATATATATATATATATATATAGACACACACACACACACACACACACACACACTTTTACATATACCAGTGTTAACATATATATGTATTCATTTAAAGCTTAACCAGTTCCTATTATATTCAGGAAAGAAAGGTTCTAAAATTGTTACCATTGCCTATGATAAATTAAAATACCTGAACCAAATTATAATAGATGATTTGTCATGGAGAGTATTAAAACATACTTAAGCATTTTAGCCTCTTCGTGAACCAGAACACATGATACCATTTTGTGGGTTCCTTCCTTAAAGCCATCATAGATATAATATATGTGTTGACTTCACGATAAGAGATCCAAAAAAGATATCATCTTCTTTAACATTCATAAGTTCTACCTAGCATTAGATAGTAAATATTTCTCATTGCACGTCATTTCTTAGAAAACAATGATAATAGGAATCAAAAAGTGGTTACTTCAAGGACTCATGATTATATATCTATTAACATCATATTAATCATTCTACAAAGTTTATCCCTTACCATCTATTTCTTATAATATCTGAGTCACCAGTTTTCTATATCAACTTTTCTCCATAAACCCTACTTAACTAATTGGAGACTTAATCACCAAAAATATTGTAACAGTATTATAAATGAAATAAGTCTATGTTACTTGTTGTGTGTTCAGCTAAAAGACCCCTATATTATGATAGACAATGATCTGTTATTTTCCTCAACTTTTTTAAGAATCAGAATTTCCTCATCTATATCCTCAAATAGATTTTAGGATGTTTATATATATATATATATATATATATACCCTTATTAACATATATATGTATTCATTTCAATATTAACTAGTTCCTATTATATTCAAGAGAGAAAGTTTATAAAATTGTTACCATTGCCTATTATAAATTAAAATAAATGAACCGGATTAGAATAGATGATTTTTCATGGAGAGTATTAAAACATACTTACCTTAGAAACCTCTTCATGAACTAGAACACATGTCACCATTTTGTGGATTCCTTCCTTGAATCCATCAAAGATATAATATATGTGTTGACTTTGAAAGATAAGAGATCAGCATAAGATATCATCTTCTATAACATTCATAAGTTCTATGTGACATTAGATAGTAAAAAAATTTATTGCATGCCATTTTTCAGAAAATACTGATAATAGAAATCAAAAAGTGGTTACTTCAGGGACTCATGATCATATATCTATTAACAACATATTAATCATTCTACTGATTTTATCCCTTACCATCTATTTCTTATAATATCTAAGTCACCATTGTTTTATATCAATTGTTCTCCATAAACCCTACTTAACTAAAAAGATACTTAAACAACAAAAATATTATAATAGTATTATAAATGGTATAATTCTTTGTTACTTGTTGTACGTTCAGCTAAAAGACCTCTATATTATGATGAACTATGAGCTATTATTTTCCTCAAATTTTTTAAGAATCATATTTTCCTCATCTGTATCCTCTTCTTGCCTCTTGCCTCTTGCCTCCTTTTATGCCTGGACTCTTGCTTAACCAACCATTTTTTATGAAGATTGATGGGTCTTTCTATAAATGTTCCAAATTTATCTGATTGGGAGATGGAGGAACGTTAAAGCCTTCTGCTTCAAAGTAATGGGAAAGCCAATTAGGGTAAGAGGAAATCCTAACATGTTTCCATAAAAGCAGAAAATGAAGATATCTCTTTATCTCCCCCCAATGATTATCAAAGACTTCAGAATCTGTAAACATTAGACATGGTCTACGGGGTAGCTTATTATCATGTTTGATACTCCCTATAGCATCCCTAATATAATCTTTAGGGTATGGTACCATTTGTCTAAAATTGATTCTATTTACCACTACTTCCAAGCCTCCTAAGATTTTATCTATGACTATCTTCCTACATAGTCCTATAGTCTCCGCCTTACTATATCGTGCCCTGAGTAGACATGAAATGAAAACTCCTACAATCTCACCATTAGTTCATAGCATGAATCTATAATCAAAGTATGAATCTCCTGCTGTCATTTCAATCGCCCTTCTAGTCATGTCATCCATAGGTTTTAAAATTATGTTCCATCTCTCTGGTGTTATCTTACCTGGAAATACCATATCCCTTTTATTTTTGACATGAAAGGTTCTAACATTGGTATACATTGTCTATAATAGAAAATCACTCATATTAGTCTGCACAAAAGAAAACCACACAAATTATAAATGCAATTCTAAACCACATACCTTTTGTCTTCCTTATTAACTTCGAGCCAGATGATTTGCAAATGAATCTTCTTTCTTATTTATAAAGATTAGGTGTAACTTCAAAAAAATTATATTCTTATTAATTTTGTGGTAGCTTATTTATGTCACATTTTAAACCCTATAATTACTTAATGAATATAGGTTTTCTTACATGTATTTATTAATGCGTTCCTGATTGTGAGTATTAATTATGATGGAAGCTGTGGCATATCGTTTCGTCATATTACCACACAAATCTTTGCAACATTTTATTGTCGTAATTCCTCCCTTTATGTAAAAGACTTCATTTTAAAATGGTTGCCTCAGTTCCTGATAATCTCATAATTACTATACTTAATTTATGTTGTTTCTAATTTAATCATCGCTTATACTAGGAATGTATAGTACCTATAATTCCCACTCAGTTTTGATTTATAAACTAGATTTTATCTTTAAGACCTATTAAGCTAATCTATCAATAGTTACCATATAAAGAGGAAAACATATATCCATATATAACTGTATACTCGTATATAAAGACATACCTATATATGAATATATGAAATGAGTTGCATATATCAATATATATTTATATCTTATATATTCATATATTTTCTATATGAATATATATTCTTCGCTTTATATTTGAACATAAATAAACACCTTTTTTCAAATTCTAGAGTTGTTGCTAAAGAGAAAACATTAATACAGAAGTAAAATTATACCATCTTCAATTACTAGAATTCTTCTTCATACATTTCATCACAGTGGACATTGAGTCCTACTTCATCTTCTAATACAAATTTATCAAACCAGTTTGGCTCACAGGTATTCTTGATATGCATGAAAATAAATAAGAAATCTAAGTTTCTTCTTATAGCAGGCATTTCTTCAATGTATCTATCCCAGTCTTCAACCACCAAAATAGGAAAGATGGTATTTTCCTATCATTTTTGATAAAATGTCGTTAATCTCCCAGTTTCGGAATAGTTAAGTCTTCTCTAATACTTGAAATCACCTTGTTCAAATATATAAGATATTTCCTTTTAAATACTTTTCTGCACAACCTACCAATAGCCTATAAATCAGGATCAACTTGTAAGGCCAAGTCTATGAACATCACTAGGATATCCGAATTCACCCTATGACTATTTTCACTTTTAATAAATTTTCTTCCTAAAATAATGAAGACAACCCTTACAGTTATATCATAACTTTCTATCATCATTTTCTTGATTCTTTTCATGGTAATTTTACCATAAAAGGCTATCTAAAAATTCAAACATCTAAGTTTAATTGCAGTAGCCATTGAACCACTGGTTAATAGCCTTACCCCATTTAATACTAGACTCCTATTTATAACCTAGTGGGCAATATAATCCTACGAGTTATTAGTAGATGCAAAATTTGAATCGTTTTACCTTCTCCCTCTTTATCATTTCAAATTCTTAAAGACGTCTGTATTCTAAATAATTAATTTGTTTTATATTTACATACTAATATCATAACTATATAAGTTTGTCTTTATTCTTTATCCTTTTTTTTAACGTTCCTAAACCACATCCTTATTATTCTACCTACAAGAATATTTGAAACTGTAAAGAACTAAGAGAATTAAAGGTACTTATATGTCCTACACAAACCTTTGACTTTTGCTAATTATTGCTAAACCGGTAGTTAAAGAGCCTCCTTTTCCCAACAGACTTCAAGAACAACCACAAAATCCTACAAAACCTTGATCTGCATTTGATTTTATGGAGAGTTAAGAAATGTTAATATCAAAATTCCTTTGTTGCAATTGTTAGTAATAACTGAGAGGGGGGGGGGATGAATCAATGGCCTCAAAAATTAATCCTTAAATCAACCCTTAAAACTTATAACCACAAATTATGCCTCTAGTTATCTTCTATCCTACAAGATGAATTCCTTGAGATACTTTTATCAATTTACTACTTGTCGGATTTCTTTGTAAATCTCTCTTCTGTATGATTACCGATAAGCAGTCAACTATTTACCGAAACACAGTAAATATGTAGAGTATACCGATCAATCTTGAATTGCATATGTGAAATGTAAAATAGTAAAGTAAAGAAACATAAACACATGACACATGGATTTTTAACGTGGAAACCCTATTAAGGGAAAAACCACTGGGACCGATACTTTTCACTCTTCTAAAGTGAGACCTGTTAAAGGTTACAAACACACTGTTAGGTGTGACCTTGTTAGAGGATTTAAAAGATAGTTTGTCACCTAGTATCTGGAATCTAATGCTACCATCCTTGATCAAATACTCACTTGGCCTGTCAATAGGTATCGGGCATATCCAATGCTACTTTCATGATCAAACTTTTTGATACTCCTTGGGATGTATCTCAATTATAGAATACTTTTAAGTCCTGCTTGGTTAAGAGACTTGATGCTTCAATGGTTAAACTGAAACACTAATGATCTGTTCATACATACAACTCAATTGCAGATTTTTAGATCTATTGTAAGTGCATTACCTCTTTGATCAATATAATAAATTCTATACCTTTTCTCCACACTGTTATACTCTGTTCTTTTGTCGCACTGTTCATTGGTGTCTGCAGAATCTATCTCTTTCTTTAGCTTGTTGATTAGGACTAAATAAAGACTCTCTTCTCCTTCAAATTTTCTTTTGCATATTTTCTCTTCTCTTGTTCACCCCACACACCAATTCATAATGAATTAGGTTTGTCTCTTTATAGACATGATTTACCTTTTCTTGGCTTTCTTGATTCTTGGCGTGATCCACAACTCTCGCCAATAGATTTAAAGTAAACTCTAGTTTCATCTCGTTCAGATCTTATTTCCAACTAGAAAAATCAGCTTTAAAACAATTACTTATCGTCGACTTTATCTAGATGATTAAAGCAATGATAAGTATCAGTTAAGTCTATCTTTAGCTCTTGACAGCTAAGCATTTTTGTCATTTTCTAAACTCTCTATTTTGTCAGTCAACACTCTAGTTAGTTATTGGTGATAACTGACTGTTCTGTCGGTGTGACTTTAGTTGTCATCGAGATCTCCATCCTTTGTCTTTTCTGTCGGACAACACTGTAATTATTTCCATCGGGTTACATTGTGTTTTGCTCGTCGGGCAACACTATAAATTTGCTCGTCGGTAATGCTGTGCATTTTCTCGTCGGGTAACACTATGACTTAGCTCTTTTACTCTGACCATTTATGTACACTCCGTCGGTGTATACAGTCACTTACTAAATACTTGACTTATGTACATTACTGATAACATAGCCTTTGATTCACCGGTTCTTTGAAGTCTTTGGAAGTATTTCCATGACCATAAAGTTAATATCAAGTTGACATCAATGGCATTACAATACATTAACTGATTTAATGCCTTGCATGATCATCAACTTAACATCTTCAAAAATCAATCAGTTACATGTCATCAATCTCTCCCTTGGGCATTGATGACAACATATTACATTATCATACTATACTATTACTAATACAATATGAAATATATAGCTTCATCAAGCTTTCCTAATGTAACTATTACAAATGTCTGGCTTTCAGTAAGCTCAAATAGCTTTGATTTGATTCTTGCAGCTTTCTTTCTATCTTCAATCCCTTCAGTGGATAGATGTAGAATATTTCTTTCTCTAATGTGATGTGTTCTTCTTCTATGTCAAACTCTCTCCCTTTGACTGTTCTCTTTTCTTTTGATGTCTCTTGTTAGCAATTCTTTCTCTTTGTGTGTACTCTCCCATTCTTGTTACATTTCTCCCTTTGGATACTTTGATGGATATGATCTCTCCCTGAGATGATAATGGATATAATCTCTCCCTTTATTAGTATGATCTTTATCAGTATGATAATGAGATATCTCTCTTCCTTTGACAACAATGCTAAAGAAACATTTTGCCAAACAAAATTTTGACACTAATGTCAAACGGATCCTTTCTATCCATAATATATTCCTTGAATTTCCCTATCCATGGGTAATAACTCTGGTGCTCAGAGTAGATAAATACATTTTTGTGTATAGATTTATCATTTAAGTCCATTTCTTTGCTTGCATCAACATGAATGATATTCTGATAATTTGCAGGCTAATGTAGCCTTCTAGTCATTTTACTAACCAGTAGACAAGGGTCTGACCCCTAGTCTCTTTCTCAAGTATTCAAATGCATCCTTGGGCAGTGGCTTGGTGAAGATATCGGCCAATTGTTCCTTTGATTGCACATACTCAAATATCACTTCCTTTTCTTGAACTTGTTCTCTCAAATAATGATACTTGATGGCAATGTGCTTGGTTTTAGCATGCATGACTGGATTCTTGGAAATGTTTATTGTAATTTTATTATCACAATAGAAATTATTGGTTCTAGAATTTGCATATGCATACCTTCCAGTAATTGTTTGATCCATACAATATTTGAGAAGTTTGCAGTAGCAGAAACATACTCTGCCTCTGCAATAGACTGAGAGATGCATCCTTGCTTCTTGTTGAACCATGTGACAAGTTTGTCACCCATAAAGAATGCTCCTCTAGTTGTGTTCTTCTGGTCATCAATATTTCTAACCCAATCAGCATTGATAAAGACCTTAAGTTCAAATTTGTCTTCTCTTCTATACCATAATCCATATTCCTTGGTATTCTTCAGATATCTTAGGATTCTTTTCACAATAGTCATATGTGATTCCCTGGGATTAGCAGAAAATATTGCAACTATTCCTATTGCATGTGCAATATCTAGTCTAGTATGTACAATATACATGAGTTTTCCAATCATTGATCTATACAAAGGTTGATTTACCTCTAATGACTTGTCTTCCTTTATCAGTTTTCATCCAGTTGTCATCGGTGTTCCAACTGGTTTGGACTCTTCCATCTTGAATATTTTTAGTACTTCTTTAATGTATTTGGATTATGTAATAAAAATACCTTCATCTTGTTGCATAATCTGTAGACCAAGAAAGAACTTGATCTCTCCAAACATAGACATCTCAAAATCTTTGCTCATTTCATTTGCAAATGATTTGCATAGCATATCATTGCCTCCAAATATGATGTCATCAACAAATATCTCAGCAATCAAAATGTTAGCATCAGTATCTTCCTTCAAATAAAGATTATTGTTTTCACTAGTCCTTACAAATCCAATACTTATAAGATAGGAATGAATTCTTTCATACCAATCCTGGGGTGCTTGTTTTAATCCATACAAGGCTTTGTGTAGTCTACATACCATGTCCCTCTTGTCTGGATCAAATAACCCTTCCGGTTGCTCAATGTATACTTCTTCTTCAAGTATTTCATTTAGGAATGCAGACTTGACATCCATTTGGTATACCTTAAAGCCTTTATATGCATCATGCGCAAGTAATATTCTTAATCCTTCTAGCCTAGAAACGGATGCAAAGGTCTCTCCATAGTCAATCCCTTCTTATGCATACCCCTTGCATACTAGTCTTGCTTTGTTTCTGGTGACTTCTCCATTCTCATTCAGCTTATTCCTGAATATCCATTTTGTACCGATGATATTCTTGTCATCTGGTCTTGGTACAAGTGTCCATGTCTTGTTTTTCTCTATCTGTTCAATCTCCTTAATCAAAGCACTTATCTATTCATCATTATCAAGTGCAGTATTGATAGATTTGGGCTCAAAATTACACTTACTTTTGGTTTTCATACTAGCTTTCTTGTCTCCAATGATCTAGTTCTATGGATGGTTCCTTCTGACATATCTAGCAAGTACAAGTTCAACTCTTTTTTTATCAGATTGATCATCATTTTTTCCTCCATTCTATTTTCCATCACTTTGTGCATAATCTTGAGCAATATTCTGATCATCGGTATTTGCATCCTAATGCTCGGGTGCAATGATCTATTGCTTGGGAGCTCTACATTGTTGTTCAAGTAGAGTTTCAGGTTCCTCATTGTAATTAAACCTATTGTAGTCCTCTGATTCTTTAGTGCTTTCCTTTTCATTCTTCTCTGCAAATTCATCTATCTTTACATTTGCACTTTCAAAAATTTTGTTAGAGGCTTTATTGAGACATTTATAATCCTTTCTCTTGGTGGAATACCCTAGAAATATTCCTTCATCACTCTTGGAGTCAAGTTTTCCATTTCTATCATCTTTTAAGATATAACATTGACTGCCAAATATTTTAAAATAACTCACATTGGGTGTGTATCCATACCAAAGCTCATAAGGTGTCTTCTTGGTGTCTTTCTTCAATTGTACTCTATTCAATGTGTAAACAAAAGTACTGCCAGATTCCCTCCAGAAGATTTGGGTGATGCCTTTCTCTATCATTAGTGTCCTTGCACAATCAACTATGGATCTGTTCCTTCTTTCAGCAATTCCATTTTGTTGTGGTGTTCTCAGTGCAGAGACATGTCTTTTGATTCTATGCTCATTATAAAAGTTAGTGAATTCATCTGAAATAAATTCCCCTCCTCTATCTGATCTTAAGCATTTTAACGCCTTACCACTTTGTTTCTCAACCATTGCCTTATACCATTTAAACATCTTAAATGCTTCTGATTTATCTTTTAGAAACATAACTATCATCATTCTAGAAAATTTATCAACAAAGAGAATAAAATATCTATCTCCATAGTAGCTCTTTGTCCTCATTGTTCCACATAGATCAGTATGGACTAATTCTAGAATTGCATTAGATGTATGAGTTTTTCTTTTGAAACTAGACTTTTTCATCTTACCTTTTTGACAATTCTTACACATGATATTGTTGGGCTCAGTCATCGTCGGTAAGCCTCTAAATTTTCTATTTTTGATAATCTTTATCATGTTTTCAAAGTTCACATGACACAATCTTTTGTGCCACAACCATATGTATTCATTTGTAGCAATCAAACAAGTGGTGTCATTATCATTCAGATAGAATAAGTTACCTTTTGTCTTCTCACCAGTACCAATCAAATTTCCTGATTTATTGAAGATCTTTGCGTTCTTATTTTCAAATGCTACTCTGTGACCTAAATTATTCAAATGAGAAACACTCAATAGATTATAATTCAATCCATTTACCCAATAAGAATTTTCACATTTTATCTAGTTATTCAACATTATGGTTCCTCTACCTTCAACTGGACAAGGTGTGTCATTACCCTTTCTTACTGAACCACCTTTATAGTATTAAAAAGTCTCAAAATTTTGTTTGTCATCGATTATATGGTGAGTGCAGCCACTATCTATGATACAAACATCATTTTTACTAACTTTAGATATGAGTGCAGTCTCTACATACCTTTCTTCATCATCATCTAAATCATCTTTTACTTCCACAAACACCATCTCGATGTCTTCCTCAGATTTGGTGTCAGTGTCATCATCTTTGCATTTTTCTAGGTAACTGGCCTTCTTTCCTTTGTCCTTGTAGTCTCGAGTATCTCTTCTTTTTGATTGTTGGTAAGTTATGTAATCACCTCTGTCAGTCTTCTTTTCAAATGATCTGTCATTACTTCTATCATCTTTTCTTCTGTTATGACATCTTGCAACAAAGTGTCCAATCTCTTTACAATTAAAACAAACAAGTGGTAATTTACCTTTGAATTTAGCTTTGCCTCTCTGCATTCTTCTTGCCATAAGTGCTTCAATTTCATCAAGATTTTCTTCTTCACTTTCACTATCACTATCTTTTCTCATAGTGTATTTATGACTTGATTTACTTATTCTCATAGAAGTTTTGAATGCAGACTCTATGTTTGGTAAGACACTATTATCAAAGTTATTCATCTCAAATGAAATTAGTCTTCCAATCAAATTGTGTAGAGTAACATTTCTATTTTCTACTGCTCTCCTTTCTTGTATGGAAGATACTCTAATAGCATAAGTAGGCAGTAAGGTTCTTAGAATTTTACTTACCACTAGATCTTCTTCTAGTACACCTCCAACTCCTCAAATAGCATTGACTACCTCTTTGATTCTTGTGCTGTACTGTGCGATGTTTTCACCTTCTTTCATTTTGAGATCATCAAAATTTCCTCTAAGGATTTCTACTTTGGCTTTCAAAATTTTTTTGTCACCACCATGTACAAGCATCAATTTGTCCCACATCTATTTTGCAGTCTTGCAGGTTTTGACACTTTCAAATTCAGTATCGGAGAGTGAGGAAGCAAGCTCTATCATTATGCAATTGTGCTCATACTTCTCTCTCAATTGTTCAAATTTTGGTGCTCCTATGGGAAACACATATTCAGTATCTAAGTATTGAGTAACATCATTTCCAATACCTGATAAGTGGAGGATTATTCTACTCTGCCATGAAGCAAAATTATCTTTGTTCAACTTGGGCACATCTCCTCTATTCTTCTTGTGATATTTAGCTTAGTTATCAAAACCTTCCTTATAATTGTTAGTGATAACTGAGAGGGGGGGGGGGGGGGGGGTTGAATCAGTGGCCCCAAAAATTAATCCTTAAATCAACCCTTAAAAATTATAACCACAAATTATGCCTCTAGTTATCTTATTTCCTAAAAGATGAATGCCTTGAGATACTTTTATCGATTTACTACTTGTCAGATTGCTTTGTAAATCTCTCTTCTGTATGATTACCGATAAGCAGTCAACTATTTATCAAAACAAAGTAAATATGCAGAGTATACTGATCAATCTATAATTGCATATGTGAAATGTAAAATAGTAAAGTAAAGAAACATAAACACATGACACATGGATTTTTAACATGGAAACCTTGTGAAGGGAAAAACCACTAGGACCGCTACCCCAAATTTTCACTCTTCTGAAGTGATCCCTGTTAAGAGCCAACCCTATTAAAGGTTACAAACACACTATTAGGTGTGACCTTGTTATAGGATTTAAAAGATAGTTTGTCACCTAGTATCTGGTATGTAATGCTACCATCCTTGATCAAACACTCACTTGGCCTGTCAATAGGTATCGGGCATATCCAATGCTACTTTCATGATCGAACTTTTTGATACTCCTTGGGATGTATCTCAATTGTAGAAGAATTTTAAGTCCTACTTGGTTAAGAGACTTGATGCTTCAATGGTTAAACTGAAACACTAATGATCTATTCATACATACAACTCAATTGCAGATTTTTAGATCTATTGTAAGTGCATTACCTCTCTAATCAATATAATCAATTCTATACCTTTGTTCCACACTATTATGCTCTGTGATGTTGTCTCACTGTTCGTTGGTGTCTGCAGAATCTAGCTCTTTCTTTAGCTTGTTGATCAGGACTGAATGAAGACTTTCTTCTCCTTCAAATTTTCTTTTTCATATTTTCTCTTCTCTTGTTCACCCCACACACCAATTTGTAATGAATTGAGTTTGTCTCTTTATAGACATGACTTACCTTTTCTTGGCTTTCTTTATTCTTGGCGTGATCCACAATTCTCGCCAGTAGATTTAAAGAAAACTCCAATTTTATCTCATTGAGATCTTCTTGCCAACTGGAAAAATCAGCTTTAAAACAATTACTTATCCTCGGCTTTATCTGGATGATTAAAGAAATGATAAGTATCAGTTAAGTCTATCTTTAGCTCTTGACAACTAAGCATTTTTTCATTTTTTGAACTCTCTATTTTGTCTATCAACACTCTAGTTAGTTATCGATGATAACTGACTGTTCTATCGGTGTGACTTCAATTGTCATCTAGATATCCATCCTTTGTTTTTTCCGTTGGGAAACACTATAATTCTGTCCATCGGGTTACATCGTGTTTTGCTCGTTGGGAAACACTGTAATTTTTCTCATTGGTAATCTTGTGCATTTTATCGTCGGGTAACACTGTGACTTAGCTCCTTTACTCTGACCATTGTTGTGCACTCCGTCGGTGTATATAGTCACTTAGTGAATACTTGACTTATATGCATTATTGATAGCATAGCCTTTGATTCATCGGTTCTTTGAAGTCTTTGGCAATATTTCCATGACCATACAGATTATATCAAGTTGACATCAATGACAATACAATACATTGACTGATTTAATGCCTTGCATGATCATCAACTTAACATCTTCAAACATTCAATTAGTTACATGTCATGAGCAATAAATTCAGGATGTGCCTATTTAAACTAAAATCATCAAGGATCTTTGTGTGCAAAAACAAAAGAAGAAGGAAGATCCTAAGAACGTCCAAGTCATCAGTTAGCTTGTTGATCTCATGATGGGTAAAACTCCCATTCCCATTTATGTTGACCCTAGAAGCCCTATAATAAAGGTAAGAATTGGTAAGATCACTATCCTTATACACTTTTAGACTTAGGCGATGCTATTAATGTAATGACTAATGAGACAAAAGAAAAGTTGGATCTCCAAGGGTTAAGACCTACTCCAATAGTTCTACAAACGGAAGGCCATTCCCTAGTCAAACAAAAAGGTATAATAGAAGGAATTGTTATTTCTATTGATTCATGGCATTGCCCCACCAATTTTATGATCTTACAACCTAAGATTAAGTTAGGCGGGTATCATTTAATTTTAGGGACACCTTGGCTTGCAGCTACTAATGCTTTCATTAATTATAATTTTGGAAACATGATGATCTCCAATGGGGAGAAGACAAAGCAATTGACACTCTACCCATGAGCACATCCATTATTTGAGATGAATAACCCCTTATGAGTTGACAGTGATCTAGATGACTCTTTACATGTTCTAGCCATTAAACAAAGTAGAGATTTTAAAGAAAAGTCAAAAGATAACATTGTTGATAATTTTTTATAGAACCATTATTCATTTAATGATATGGGGAGATATGGTTTTACATTCTACTAGTATTGATAATTGTCCATTTGGGGATATTTCCTTTTGTAAATAATGTGGAACCCATCCAGCATTTCATTACTTTACCTCAACTATTACCGCACACATGCATGTATAGTCCTTTTCTAAATTTTGACAATTTTGATCGATCCTCATCTAGTCCATCCTTTTAATCCACCTCTCCATTTTTAGCAGTAAGTACACCTATCTAGTGATGGTTCATGGAACTTCTTCCTAGAAGGACACTTAACATTAATCTAAACGTGAATCCCTCTCAATTGAAAGACATTATTTTCATGTCGCAACAACATAAAGATGATTTTTCATGGGATTATCAAGATATGTGTGGAATCCACCCTACTACTTGCACCCATCATATTTACATGGAATAAGTAGACCAGTAAGGCAACCCCAAAGAAGTTTGAACCCTATTTTGAGATACATTGTTAAATATGAGTAGCAAAAACTATTGAATGTGAGATTCATATACCCTTTATCAAATAGTTAGTGGGTGTCTCCATTAGTGGTTGTCCTTGAAAATAATGGCAAATGGAGGATTTGTGTAGATTATAGGGCCTTGAACAAGGCTACAAAAAATATCATTTTCCTTTACCGTTTATTGATTGAGTGTTGGATTCTCTTACAGGAAAGAAATACTTTTCATTAATAGATGAATTTAGTAGCTATAACAAGATTCACATCACACCTGAGGACCAAAAGAAAACAATTTTCACCTACCCACGGTGAACTTTTTCTTATAATGTCTTTCGTTTTGGATTATACAATGCACCAACGAATTTTCAACGAGTTTTCCTAAGTATTTTTGTTGATCTTGTGCATTATTGTGTCGAGGTATACATGGATGAATTTACTATTTATGGTGACACATATGAGGAAGCTAACGTAAATTTTGAAAAAGGTCTTAAAGAGTTGTATTGAAAATAATCTTTCTTTAATCCATGAGAAGTGTCATATTTTAGTGACATAAGGCATCATCTTAGGGCATTACATTTCTTCAAGGGGAATAGAAGTGGATCCCAAAAAGATCCAAATCATACACGATCTTTCCATACCTACAATTCAAAAGGATGTTCATATCTTCCTAGGACATGTTGGCTATTATAGAATATTCATTAAGGATTTTAGTAAAATTGTTTCACCCCTTTTTGCTTTGCTAGGGAAATAATTTGTATTTGCATGGACAAATGAATGCAAGCGTTCCTTTCAAGAGATAAAAGGAAAGTTTCTCTCTATACCAGTACTACACAGACCTAACTAGGAGTTTTCATTCCATATCCATACAGATGCTTTAGACACTTCGATGGGTGTGGTCATTGGACAGAAAGAAGATTAACTCTTCTATTCTATTTACTATATCAGTAAGAACTTTACCAGTCTAAAAGTAAATTACATTTTTGGGTATGTGCAAGATCATGAGGGGCCAAAAAGTGGCGATGTGAAAAAAATCCACTTTTCAGTCGTCCAAAAGCACATGTAAATGTTTGTTTAATTTTTAGTAGGCCTGTGTGTCAGTACACCTGGGAAAACCTGACACCAAAGCACAAGCCTATTTTGGTACCTAAAAATATCAGGTACCCAAAACCTGTGGCATAAATCAAAACCCGTGAGCCATTTTCCTCATTTCTCTCATCGTTTTGGGATTGAAAAATGACTCTATATATCTTATACACAATTTTTTTGGGTACATGATTTCTCTAACAACAAATTTGACTTCACAGTATATACGGTAAGTAAATTCTTGGTATATTTTGATTAATTTATTTCATTTTGATGTTAAATGTAGTTTTTTTTGGTTGAAATAGGGTTTTGTATTGATTTTTTTAATAATATATGAAATCAATTTTAAATTTATATTTATTTTTTATTTAATCAGGCATGGCTAACAACAATGAAGAAAATAACCCTCCCCCATGAAATAACGATCCCTAAAATAATCTAGAACCGCTTCAAAACCCTTGATCTTTAGAGGATTTGATACAAGAAAATTTGAAAACTATTGGGGGCTTCCAAAACACATATCAAAATATACCTACATTAGGTCCCATGCTTGCCACCCTAAATACTATTGTTGAAAACATTGACACACTTATGCTGCAACATAATGCTACTCTTCATTAGCGTGATGATATGCATGCCCAATTTGATGACAAGCTTGACCATGATGGGGTTGTGGCCCTTAATATAACTAAAGAAGATATAGCCTCCCTTTTTGTGAATGCTAAAACTGGATTAAAAGTTGACCCCAAAAGCCCAAATTATCAACTAAATGGTGCACAAATGATGCAATGTGTACATAATTTTGGGATCGCTGGTGGATGGTTTTTGATAAACCACCCCATAGCAATTTGGAGCTCCCTTTATATTTCATAAAACAATTGTATGTTGATTTTGTGCTTGGTCAAAATGTTAATTATTGGAGCATGAGGCCCAACATGGGCATAGGTGGAGGAGCTCCTCAAACTAGTTATTTTCCCAGCGCAAAAAGGCCACTACCTTTGTCCCCCCTACTGGTGTCTCACCCCCTCCTCCAGTGCAGCATCTCGATATCATTGCAGAGGCTACCTCACAGAGTATTTGGGTCATTCACTTGCTGAGTGATCAGTTGATCATGTAGACCAGGTCATTGTTGCCTCCTAGTGTGGATGATGTTGGTGCATCGACATCTGGCAGCAGTTCACATGTATATGTGCCCCATACTTGTATTATGTGCAAGAATTTGTGCCTCAGAACACTTACTAATGCTGATACATATCAGTATGTTATTGATGAGGATATAAGAGATGCACTTACAGAGGCTGCAACACCTCATGGAGCATCTATGTCTCATGAGAGTGCTGAGGAGGGGTACGCAGAGCCATGGAGTCCTGTTGATATGGTAAGAGTAAACATTATAAATAAATTTGTCACATGACTTATTTAATTTTAAAATTATTTATTTATTTAGATTATTTTTAATGATTGCATGCACTTATGTGTATATATATATATATATATTTGGTCCATTTATGTTTATTCGATGACAAAGGAGGAGTTGAGACAGGTGGATGACTCCACAATTTTGGCCATTTCATTTGACCTTGACACCTATACGGTATATTATAAATTATGTACCCATTATTATTTTTATATCATTTGGTGTACATGCTTAAATCTCTATCAATTAGAGCAATAAAATTCATACATTTACTAATATATTATCATTTTATTGTACTCTTGTAGGTATCAGCTGATGTCACTGAGGGGCACAAGGGGGTTGTTTCTTCATGTGTTGACAAAGGAAAGGTAATTAATTGTGTAAGATTAATTATGCATGCATATGTATGCCACTTGTGTGTAGTAATAAATATATTGCATGCAATTTATTGTATAGGGTGTGGCTCTTGACGATTTCCTGACACAGGTTTGGGAGCCTAGGTTGGCAGGCATCTTGATTCGGAGTGATAGCCCAATTGTACGTAGACTTACATATTGTTATTTGTATTTTGTAACCAGGGTTGTTATGATGAAGTACATTTATATATAATTGACTATCTTTTTTACTCTCATATGTTACTCCTAGTGTGAGGGAGGCCCCATGAGAATCTTTCATATCTTTGTTGACCCAACCCACTATTCCAGAGGAGGGATCATCGGACGTAAGTTTTAATTTTAGTTCAATCAATTTGTAATTTTATTATGCTATCATCCTATTTTGTAGATTTATTAATCTATGTTGCACCACTCTACTAATCTCATTATTGCAAATATATATTTATAGTTCGGAGTTGGTATTGATGCCATTGTCCCTTCGCTACCAAAGGCTTATGTTAGGACATTTGATCATGGTAGGAATCCGAGAGGCCAGGTACAAATGTTTGTATTCAATTATAATTTTAATTAAATTAGTGTTTGAATTATGAATTTTATATATATATATAAACTAAGCAATCTAACTTGGGTTTAAACTCATTTTTGATGCAGGATCAATCATAGCCAAATAGTTCTTCAAAGAGGCTACATTTTGATGATCCCCCTATGGCATAGGATGTAGTTTTAGTTGTGGTCATTTAGAGATGTCACTTGACACATTTTTAGATATATATGCCACATTGTACACCTTGAAACATTGATTTTGTAGACATTTTAAAATGGTATGTGCCATATTTGTATATGGAGATACTTTTGATACTTTCTATATATAGAACATTTTCATTTTTATGTTATATTTGTGTCATCTTCTGCATACACATTTATTATTTATGTTTATGAAATTGAATGGTGAAGTTATATCTTGTCTATGATTATCATTATGATTTAAATAATATCATGTTGAAGTTATATGTCAATTTGTTTGAATTTGTTATAATAGATGTAATAAATTACCCAGATGTAATAAATTAATAGATGTAATGAATTTTTTGTCCTCAGTCACATACCTTGGGGTCACTTGGGTCAAGCATGGTCGAGAGAATTCCAGTGACTCCATGGGTGGAACAGGGTTGTCACTAGAGTTTACCTGGACAACCAGAGCTGATGGAGCAGATTGTTCAATGCCAAGATGGACGGTTTGGATACACTACGAAGCTACTTTCAATTGACCTCACTGAAAGTTTTGGCATCAACTGAGATTGCCTTGCCAAATGCAAACAAAGTTGAATCGCCCAAAACTGAGAGAGGTTATTGTAGAAATTGGAAACATGATCTCATAGCCCCTAACAGTTTGTTGATACCTCTCACTAGGTCTGAGATATGAGCCTTAGAATATCGCTGCCCAATTGTGCTTAGTGCACCTTGGGTCAAGCGTGGTCGCAAGCATTCCAGTGACTTAGTGGGTGGAATGGAGTTGTCACTAGTGTTTACCTGTCTAAATAGAGCCGATGGACAAGACGGTTGGATGCCAGGACAAATGGTTTGAAAGATACACGATGGAGCTACTTTTAACTGACCCTCACTGCAAGTTTTGGCATCGACTAAGATTGCCTTGCCAAATGAAAATGAATTTGAATCACCCAAAATTGAGAGAGGTTATTGTAGACCTCAGAAAATAAATTTTGTAGCCCCTGACGGTTTGTTGATACCTCTCATGAGATTTGAGATATGATCCTTGGAAGATCACCGCCGAATCGTGCTTAATGCACCTTGGGGTCACTTGGATAGAATGTGGTTGCGAGCGTTCCAGTGACTCTGTGGAAGGAACGAGGTTGTCACTAGAATTTACTCGGCCGACCAGAGCTAATGGAGCATGTTGGAGCAGGTGCGTGTGTGAAGAGATCTCTAGTTAAGGAGCAATTGAGGATTTCAGGTGTTATACTTATTGATGCTTGTTCTATTGTTGATTGGTGTATTTTAGCATTGTCACAGAGGGACTCTTGATTCTACAGTGCATAGATTATTTTGGTTGGTTGAGGAGGGAACTATAGGAGATAGATTGGATTGTCAAATAGTGAAAGACTCTTCAAAAATGTATTCATTCTGAAGCTCCAATAGTAGTACATGGACCATTTGGACACGGGATTTGGCTTGTTTTTTCCCCATGTGTTTTCAGTATGATCGAGATCATTGTGAGTCAAGTGAGTGGGTGGATACATGGGTTCCACAGTATCCAACTCCTTTAGCTTTGACACTATCTATAAGAAATGATGACATGTACACTTCAGTTGAGTATGACCATCTTTCAGATGTTCTGCAGCCAAGAGATGTTTTTGCATTGGTTGCACCGTAGGGGAATGATGAGAGGTCATATTATTGGTTGGCCAAGTAAATGCTAGTGACAACCTTGTTCCTTCCACATGAATTCTACACAACCAATAAAATATCCTGGTATTCTTAAATTGAGCGGTGCAATTATCTGACCAAATGAGATACCTATCCATAGCAATACCATTTTCCTACAAGAAGTCAAAATAGTTCTGGAAATAATGTTGAAAAAACTCATGAGAGTGAGACCTATCATCACTCATATAAAAATGGTACTCTTTGATTATCATTTTCTCATATTTTTTGTTATTAGGGGAATGTCTATATGTGATGTGTACAAAATAAGAAACCTAAATGGAATTGTAATATTGAGCTTGAGTCTCATTTTTGGGCTGCAATGTATAGTTCTCCACAAAGTCTACAATGGATATAATATTTCCAATGGGGAAAGTTTCCTTACACATCCTAAATTGTTGATCCAACCATTGAGACCCGTGACTATGCCTTGCATACTTGTAAAAAAGATTTGTCTTGAAATCTGAAATAAAATTAACAACATTGTATTCTTTTGCAACTAACTCACATCTAGAGCCTTCACCTCCACTCTTGAATGTATATTTCATTGTTTCATATACCTTTTTTGGATTAGTGTATTTCCAAAATCATGTTCCAAACCCTCATAAAAACATGTCCTAAACTTGGACAAGCCACCACATTCTGAGCACTTGGCATTTAAGCAATCTTTTTTATAAAATAAACAACCATCATCTCTATGACATAAAAATTGATCTACCAAGTCTCTTGATGATTTGGGAAGACCACTTGCACCATAATCCTCTAGCATTTCATTAGTATGTAAAGTAGAATGAATGGACCGTAATAGTTCATGATGCATTGAAAACTCAACATGATATATTTGCAATAACATTTATTCTGAATCTTAAGGGGTACACAATAAAATGGCTTCATGAATTAAAAAGACCTTTGTGATATTTTCAATGTTGGATGTGTCTCACAAATTTTTTTATAAAACATTGTTTGACTTACCTCCACATAATGTTTAGGATGTGGAGTGCGGTCTCAATTTCCAACTCTCAACTTCAAGACATCCTTCACATTTGGTGACACTCTAGAGTTAGTATGCCAAAATTGTTGAATCTCATCCTTGACAACATTTGTTAGCTTCTTATCAAAATGTGGAAGTCTCCCACCATAATCTGATGTATCAATTTGAAGTGGATCATCAAGTCTTTCTCTTCTTTCAAGTGCTCTATCCAAATTTTTATGGTCTATATTTAGGTCAACACAAGTTTGTCTCATCAAACGAGCCTTTCTCAACTGATGACTTACTAAGGAGGTTGTAATAACCCTCCAAGCAACTCTCTTGTCTTTTTCTCTGCTAGTCTTCCCAATGCTATTGACAGAATTGAAAAGATTCTTCACAAAAATGGCATTTCTCTCCATTTTCTTGTTCACATGAATCTTCAATTTCACAAGCACATGTCTCATCTTTTGGATCTTTAACAATTGCACAAAAATTTAACATTTCTCAACCAATGTCTTGTTTCCAAAAAATTGATCATAAAGTCTTGAATCCCACAACCTAATGGTTCTATGTGATCTCTTTCCTTCCCAATTATTCATAATGTTCTCCTCAATTTCAATTAACCATTTAGGTGTTCTTGAAAGCTTCGAATTGAAGATTGATTATATTTATTGCAATGGAATTCATTTCACATATAATTTGGAGATGTGTAATGTTCATGTGGTTCTTGTGTATAATTTTCATTCCCCAAGTCTACATTTTCAATCTCCATCTATACATTTTCATCTTCATTCCATTCATTGTCTTTCCCCAAATCTACATTTTCATTCCCCAACTCTATATTTTCATTCTCCATCCCTACATTTTCATCTTCACTCCATACATTGTTATTCAAAAAATTAATTTCCATATTATTTTCAAATTCAACATCCTCTTCACTTGCAACTACATTTACGGGGTCACCTTGATTAATGTTTAACATACC
>MU226555.1:213038-230300 GCA_018584345.1 Thuja plicata | reverse complement strand
TATATATATATATATATATATATATAATTTAAATATGAAGATATTATGTGATATATTGTAAAATACATATTAATATAATATATATAAAATAATATATAATATATGATATATAATGTAACATTTAATATTAATATATATTATATAATATTTAATGTAAAATGTATATTATATAATATTTAATATATAATAGATATTACATAATATTTAATATATAATAGATATTATATAATATTTAATATATATAATATATAATCTAATATATATTTTTTGATATATAATATATCATATGAAGGATGGAGAAATGGGAGGGAGAAATGGGTTGAAAAAAAATCAAGAGGGAGAAAGGGGAGGGAAAATTTAAAAATCAAAATTTTGCCGGCATTTTCGGGTACCCGAAAATATTGGGTACGCGATTAGGCTCAATATTGCTTTGTGCACCAAACCTACATGGTCAACTATACAAATGTCACAAAAACATGTTTTTCCCCTGTTTCTCTGAGTTCCAGACTTTGACCATGTAGCTGATGACTTTTTTTTCACCCGAATTTGATGAAACGAAAAGGGTATCTTAAGGAGATTATCAGCTTTCTATTGATATAATTGCTGTCAAATTTTGAATTTGGTAAGTAATTATTAGTTATTTTCTAATTGAGTTACCTCTAAAGCGTTGATTTATATATTGATTGAAAAATAGCTATAACTTTCAGACGGTATAACATTTTTGAAATAAAAAAAAATGCGTCACATTCTATGCTTCACCTACTATAAGATAATTTTTTAAAAAAAATTTGTAAAGTTTTCAACGAGTTAAGGTTGTCAGACACAAGTTTTTTTTATTCTGAAAATATTGTAGTAGAAAATTCATAATTAATTATTTTTTTGGAATAAAATTACAAAAAAATATGCGTCACATCCAGGCATGAGTCTACTACTTATATATAAAATCCTATAATAAAATATTATCATTTGATTATGATTAAGGTCGTCAGACATACACCTACTTATTTTTTCCAGAAATTTTTGTACTGCTGCATTGAAATCTATACTTTTCACCAATCATATTAACTTTTTTTCAAAAAAGGCCTAGTAGTTTAGAAACTAAATTCAATTTTCTATAGATTCTATTCTTACAACTTTTTGATATTAGGTTGATAGCTAGTTGAAATTTTCACATCAAGTTGACTAACCCAGATTTACTGATTTTTCATTGCCACTTAAGGGCATAGTTTGGCCCCTCATGATCTTGCACACACCCTTTTATTGAAATGGAATTTTTGGCTATAGTATATGTAGTTAAAAAAATTTATCATTATATAACTAGTTACAAAGTTTTTCTTCATACTGATCACTCTATTATTAGAATTTCAATGAATAAACTGGTTGTGACGGGTCGAATTATTAGATGGTTATTACTGTTGCAAGAACTTGACATCACTATTCTGATAAGTCTAGCCGAGAAAATGTGGTTGTCAATTTATTGTCTAGGTTGCAGCAACAAGATGAACCAGTACCTATTGATGATGCCTTTCTTGATGAATACCTCTTTTCCATATCTTCCAAAATCATATGGTTTTCTGATATTGCTAATTATTTGGTCACTTACAGATTCCCTCCTCACTTTTCACCCTTGGACCATAGGAAGCTCATTGGTATGTGCACATAATACTCATGGATTAATGAAATGCTCTTTTGTACTGACATTGACAACATGCATCTTTGTATAGCTAAAGAAGATGTATTTGATATTCTTTGTAATTTTCATACAGAGCCTTATGGAGGAAATTTTGTTACACAGTGGACCACTAACAACATCCTAACTACCGGATATTACTAGCCAACCATCCACAAGGAGAGATATGTTCAACACTGTGATAAATGTCAAATCATGGGTCATCCCATGCATTTATGTTAAATGCCTTTTCATCCCCAATCATCCATTGAACCATTTGAGAAGTGGGGCCTCAATTTCGTAGGGCTCATTAATCCTTCTTTTCAGAACAAGGAATACATATTGGTTTTTACAGACTACGCCTCCAAATGGATGGAAGTACTAGCATTGATGCATACCCATGATACTAGGTTCTCTAAATTTCTATATTTAAAGATTTTTTCTAGGTTTCTCCCCCCCCAAGAAGTTATCATTGATCAAGGGCCACACTTCAGGTCTACTCTCATTTCTACCCTTATACATGAGTATGAGATTCTTCATCGCAAATCCTCACTATACCATCCTTAAGATAATGGTCGGGTTGAAGTCACCAACATAGAATTAGAGAACATTATCACAAAAAATGGTTGCACTTCATAAGAGGGATTGGTTGCTCTAACTTCCTGAGGCAGTGTGGGCCTACCACGCCACTTAGAAGATGATAGAAAGACTCACTCCCTATGAACTTGTTTATGGTAAAAGATTTGTCTTACCAATTGAGTTTGAAATCAATACCCTTTGTACAACACTTCAACTTGGTCTGAGTTTGAAAGATGCTCAAAAGTAACTAATCACACAGCTACACTCTTTGGATAAACTTTGCCAACAAGCTCTCCTTCATCTTGAAGTTGTGCAAAATCAATGTGTCCTTTGGCATGATCATTTTATCAAGGAAGTAATCTTTCAACCCAGAGATTGGGCACTATCACAAGTGTGGTTATCATTGCACCAAAATATCAACCTGTCAATTCCTGATACAACCACTAGACTTATAGAATTTATAGGAGGTTGTTAGACCATGCCACGAATGCTCAAGGGAGAATTGACCATTTTTCCAACAATCTCCCCCTTAGCGTTACCTAAGGGGATTTGAACCTATGACCATGCTCTGATACCACTTTTCCATTGCACCAAAAGATCGACTCGTCAATGCCCAATACAACCACTAGACTTATAGAATCCAAAGGAGGTTCTTAGACCATGTCATGAATCCTGAGGGGAGTGCTGACCATTTTGCCAACACAGACTACTTTATGATTCTTAATTTCATGATTTCAAAGGGAAACTTCATACAAGATGGCTCATACCATACAAGATTTAAGACGTGTATGACAATGGTGTTGTCAAGTTATGAACTGTGGACTTAGAACGTAGTAATCTCCTTGTTAATGGTCATCATTTGAATCTCTATAAGCGACCTATTTCCAAGGAAAATTTTGCATTTGGTCTATCAAAGGATCTCCTTCTTGTTGACAAATTTCATGTTGCCTCCTCAAGTACCCATTAGGTACTTCCCAATAAATTTTAAAAAAATAAAAATAAAAGGTCCAACAATGAAAACCTTTGGGCATTGTTGGTCAGTTTCTATTTCAAAAATTGGCTCACCGGTGGATAGTAACTACATCAATAAACCTAGTTGTGAAAACTAGTTTATCCAACACCTCTAGGAAATGATAGAGTAAAAACAAGGCAATTGGCGGTATGTCATTGTGAAAAAAAGGGGGGCCTATCCTTTCTTTGAGTCACACTTCTCATTTCTTCTTCTTTTTGGTGCCAAAAGAATGACTCCTTCTTTCATGTTCATGTCACTTCATGCAGTTTCTTCTCTATTTCATAGGTACCCCCTACCATCCACATTATCCTTCATCTTTATCCAAATTGTCATCATCTCATTACTATCGATTGTGCCTCTTGCTAATGTGTCCTTTCACCATTCTTTGTTATGACCGCACTCGTTATTAATGTTGGAAGGCTTTTCTTTTAATGATTCATTTTATCACATGTTAGCTCCATTTTCTTTCATCATGTCATCTTCCATGACATGATGGCAATATGGATATTTATGGCTTTTCATTTCTTCATCGTTTCATCTATTTCTCCTTCTCCGTGGGTTTCTGGTGAATCTCTCTATCATGCCACCATGATCTCTCAACTGCTCACCTCTGCACGAATGTCTCCACTCAGAGAACTAAACATGAAGTATATTTTCATGCTTTTTACTTATTTAAGCATTTATTTTATTTCTTTTCTAATTAATTGGCATGCCCAAGATGGTCGGCCATTATGTTTTGGGGGAGAAATACATGTGACACTATTTTATTCATCATCAGTTGATAGTGCTTGCCTTGTCATGATTATCATTGAGTCATCATTTAGTACTTCACCTAGTCTTTTACTTGGCTTTGAACATCTAGGAAAGTTATTTCTATATTTTTTCACCATCACAGTTCTCACCATTCACTATTAACACATTTTTCCTATAACCATTTACTATTACCCTACTTGCAGTCATAGTCACTGTTATGAGACACCTTGGGTTCCTGTCATAAATACAAGTAGGCATGGGAGGAGATCATATCAGGTGAGAACCTGTATCAATGGAGAAGCTTCAAGATCATACAGAAGCTTACAAAGTCTTTGACCAAAACTCTTGGACAACATACTTTCAAAAGTTGTGGTCATGATGTTCGGTTTGCAGAAGAGTTTTCTTGGGGTTTTATGAGGAGGAAAAACACCTTTTGACCTGTGAAATTTCCTATGTTGGTATAAATTGTTGCAGAAGTCACTGGACTTCCACAATCTGGTAAATCCCTCTTCCCTACAGGCTCTACTAGAGTGACAAATTTTAAGTATGTCCAGAAATTTTTTTTCCTGAGGGGAGAATCTATGGAAATGGTACAATGGAAAGGAACTAGATGAAAATCCTTCCACCACTATGGCTCAATATTGTCAAGTTTTGCATTCAATACATTAATTGTGAAGGGAGGTACACATTTCTTTATGTTCACCATTTCAAGCTTCTTGTGCATTTAAGAAATGGTGTTTTAGTAAATATTCACTATTATTTGTTTAATTCTCTAGCACGAGCCTATAAGGAATTTAGATATGGGTATGAGAAATCCCTTTCCCACCATGGATTAATCAAACTAATTTTGTTGCATGGGATATGATTAGAAAATCCTCTAGTGACATGGGATACTCTTATTTCACAATAGGAAGATTATGATCATGAGATTCTCAGAGGTCGTAGGATTTAGGAAACCCTTGTTGGTGAGTCTTGTAGGGGTAAGAAGACCGTTGTGGGTAGCGGGATGCCTCAAAAGTCTGATAAATGACTGAAGACTAAAAAGAATAAGGAACCCATTGCCTCAAAGGATAACTTAGCCAACTTAGCTAAGTAGCCAGTTATATGGATAACTGAAGCATTAGATGTAGAAATTATTGCCACAAACCCTAGTTTGGAAGAGGGTCAAATAGAAAGACAACCCCAATTTTTAAGGCCACGGGAAATAAAGGGAAAAGCCCTAAAAATGACTATTCACAAACTCAAAAGAAAGAAGAAAGAACTTGTCACAAAGAGGAAGCGATAGAAAATAAAACCTATCTCATAAAATGAATATGTGTCTAAGGAACATAACATTAGGCATTCAGAAGATATCTGTGGCAATGAAAAAGAAACAGAACAAATAGAGAATGAAATAGGGAATGAAATAGGAAATCAAATAGACCAAAAATATAATGAAGAAGGAAATAAAGAAGAAGAAGAATAATAGATGGAGGCTGAGAAAGAAAATGAGGAAACGAATACAGATGAGTAAGAAGTAGGGGATGAACAAGAAGATTAGGAGGAATATAAAGAAAAATAAGATAATGAGGTAGGAGAAGAGTTTGGTGATAATGATATGGAAAAGGAAAACAATAATAATTTTATTGATAATGTTCAATCAAATGTCTTTAATTAGGAAGATGTTTTCCTTAGTTAGCAAACAATTCTAATTTGGGTCATATTCCTTATCAATAAATTATATCCACTCATCCACATAACCTCTATTTTGAGGACATCTCTGACTTACAAAAGGTAGTAGAATCCTTAACTTCTCAGGAACCCCCTATTGTTGAAGCATCTAAAAATCATTTGATGGAAGAATAGAAGAGAAATGAGAGGGAAATGAATTTGATGATTGAACAATTGCAGGAAAAAAATAAAAAAATTGAAGACATAATTACAGGAATAAATATTAGTGAACCAACAACAAAAAGAAGAACTAGATAGAGTAAAGGAGGAATTGGGAAAGATGATAGAAACTCGTGTTCCTCTTCATGAATTCAAATAGAGAATGGAAGAGATGAAATCAACATGGTTCCAGGAGATCACTGCCACTGCTCAGAAGGTGACTGCAAAGAAATAGCTTGGTTTTTATTTTCACGAGGACATGCAAACTCCTTAAGATGGGGGAAATGATGGGTGTTAAATGTGTCTTGTTTTATGATTATTTATGTCTCCTTTCTTATCCATTTTGTTGTCTTTTCTGGTCCTCATGCCACTAATTAGTATAAGAAAATAAGGAATGTTTAATAAGTTTAAAGATTAAAAATATGCTTCATTTTCATTTACCATGGAGATACTAATAATAAATTGACTGAAAATAGGGCATTGTCTCGAAGATGAAGATCAAAGGATACGGTGGAGCATGGAAAGGGAGTTGCAAGTGTTTCCTAATTTTTCATAGAGGGTTTCCTAGTTTTTTCTGGATTATAGGTCGTGGCCAATAATAGCATGTAATAGGTCTTGTCTTGTTTTGAGTTTAAGGCCTACAACCAAAATAAACTAGTATTATATTTTGGTTTTATTTAGTTAAGGGTCTATGACAAACTCAAAACATTAATCATCTCGATTTAATGTCCATAGGCCATAAATCAAGATCTTAATTAAATGTAGACTTCTAATTTGTATATATATGATATGATACAAATAGACGGTATCGTAATTTCTATGTATTAAATTGTTGGTGAATAGAAGTAGACTTACCGTAGATAATTGATCTTATTAAATTCACCTTGCAAACAAGAGGAGGGCCCACTCTTAGGGATGCTTGGTGAGACTGTATTTATATGTTTATATGTGTTTACGTTGTGTTTATTCTGTAGTTTAATTTCCCTTTTACATCGTGTGCACTAGATACAATATTGTGAAATCTCATTCTTTATCTGTGAACAAAGCGTTGAGGTTAGATCAATATTTGAAGATCTTTTAAAAGGTCTCTTTCATTGTAGAAAAGGGAAAGTTTAATCATTTTGCATTCTACTTATTTTGTGTGGATTGTTTGATCTATTCTTATATTATGTCTCTGGTTTTATTATGTCCTATTTTTTGTAATGAAATAACCTTCTATTTCTATTACACCACAGAGACTGAACTTCCTATCGCAGAATATAAAATTCTTGTCATTGGTAGACCATTAGACCTAAGTGTGTTTAAGAAAATTAAGGGTGTTTAATTTATATTGTGAGTTTTGTCTAATCTACATCATGTATTCAATTAGTTATAATTATGTTATTTCTAATAGATTATGATTGGTTTTGAGGATATAGTTAAGTTGAGATTTTGAATAATAGAATTACTAGATAAGAGGGCTTGTCTCAAAACTTACTATTCTAACACAATTTTTATTACTAATTAAAAAAATTAAATTTTGATACTTGAACAATCAAATTCATCACCATTACTTCTAAAAATAAATAGACCTATCTATTTATAATTATTAGTACTTACAGTTAGGGTAGTACTATTGCATCAATTTAGAGTTATTTGGTGATTAAAAAAAACTTCAACCTATTAGAATTAAGTATTTTTTTATTTTGATATAAAAAAATAAATTTTTATATAGTCGATATGCACATTTTTAAAGTTTTAAAATTGAAAAAAAAAATATGGCAATTTGATTAGCCAAAACAATATGGCTCTTATACAAGAATTTAATTTTACGGGTCCACTATAACCAGACACTATTTTTTTGCATAATGTAAGAAAAAATTAACTATCTTTAGATTATATCACAATTTTAAAAAATATTATTTATTTATTCATATTATGTAATTGTAATTGATAATTTAATTTTTTATATTTTAAAAAATACTTTATTTGATTAAAAGTTGGTATTTTTTTAAAGCTTATTTTTCTTATATTTCTTAAATTTAATTTTTTTTATAACATTTATGGAAATATTTTTCATAACTACATAATAATTAATAATTAAAAATAACAAAAACACTACACATAACTAAACATAATTTTTTTTTTGTATAATATTTATATTCTTTTAATTATCATATGTCTAATTTAATCTCTTGCTATCATATTTATAGTTTAAATTAATTTATATATATTTATAGTATATTAATTAAAGTATTATAAATATATATCATAATATAAAAAACTAGTTATAATCTCTAATGATTAATGAATTTTAAAATTGGTTTGTCTTGAGATCGGTAAGAATGAAGTCGAAGGGAGCTCTATGTTTGGCACGGGCTAGGGTCGTCGTGCTCTAGCTCTTTCTCCATTTATGTGTCCATCTTCACTACTCAGGGGGGATTCTTGTTTGTTTGTGGGGGGGGGGGGGGNTTCCATCTATTTCTAGCCCAGGGAAGGGCTTTGTTTGGCTATTGTGAGGAGATTTCTTCCCATTTCAAACTGCGTATTTCTTTTGTGTTCTATTGCATGAGTTGTGTGGCAATTGGGGTTGGGGGACACTTGCTCCATTTCTGTTCTATTTTATCTAGAGAGTTTTTTCTGTGTATATGGAGAATCAAGGACTTTCCTCTTCTCAAGGTACCTCTGAATATTTGGAGATGGTAGAACTACCTTCTTTGGTGCATGCATGTGTCAAAGATCAAATAGGTAAATCCCAATTGGGTGAAGGAATTTTTTCTTTGAAGGGGATTGTTCAAATTTAAAAAGTGAATGGTTATTTGGAGAGGTCTGAGGATCGCCAATTTTTGGTTTTTCAACCTAAGTAAGTGTTAGAAGATGTTGAGTATTAGTGCAATCATGCTCTCATATTAAAATTCTTGGGTCTTCATCTCTCTTTAACTTTGTTAGAATCTTGAGGGTGTTGGGTTTGGAATCCTTAAGGAGATATGGATATTCTTATCACAGCTAACAACTACTTTCAGGTAAATTTATCTTGCTTGTTAGACAAGAATAGGGCTTTTGAGGGTGATCCTTATTTCTTCAAACAAGTGGGGATTTTTATCAAACTTTGGCATATTGGCTTCAAATTTGTTGAGGAGCTCCCCTCTCGTGTTCCTGTGTGGGTTTGGTTACCAAGGCTTCCATTGGAATTCTGGATGGAATACATTCTTCATTCAATCTCACCACTTCTTCATAAACCTGTGGGTTCAACCACACAAAATCAGGACCCAAAGGTAATTTCTTATGCACACATTTGTGTAGAAGTTGATTTAAATAATCCTTTACCAAATTCTATAGAAATTTGTCTGGGACAATATTCCCGAATCCAACATCTGGACTATGATACCTTGTCATTTATATGTAGAATTTGTCATGAATAAGGTTATCTATAGTGAATATTCCCAAGAAATAAATCTTCTCCCTTGGTTGTTTCTGATCCTCCTCACTCTATTCATAGGAAAGATAAGGGGAAGGCCCCTATGTCTAATTGTCTTACACACAAGGAAGGTTTCGTTCATGTTAAGCCTCAAAATAAGGGTAGAGGAAAGAAGAGAATATGGTTGGATGGACAGGATGATGGCACTTTTAACAGTTTAATTCTCTAGATGACTTGGTTCAAAAGGAAATAATTCCAGTTGAATTATTTTCCAGGGCTAAGGTTCAGTGTGAGGGGAAAGCTAGGGACTTCAAGCAAGAGGATCTTGATTTATCTTTAGAGGACCAATAAGAGGATCAGATGGCTATGGAGGTGCCTTTTCAGGTTCAGGATATCAAAGATCTTAGTGAGTCATAGGTTCTAGAGGGTGCAGTGGTATTGGCTTAAGGGGCCTCATTCTAATAAGGTGGCCTCTGATTCTGTGAAGAGTAACAAAGCCTCTCCCTTTTTAGGCTTACAATAGAATCCCCTTAAGAAGGGGTCTTCAAAAAAACCCTCACAAAGTGGATGAAAGATTGATTAGGAAAAGGTCAAGATTATTGGTGATACATTGGTCTAGTAGGAGTCTATGAAGCCCATTAATTCCCACTTCTTGCAACCCCATAAATGACTGTTTTATCATGCAATATAATGGGGTTGAACAGAATCCCTAGAAATTTTTTTTTTCACATATTAATTGAATCTCAATCTCCTAACATAGTCTTTATTCAGGAAACCAAGATTTCAGTGAATGGTTTGGCTAAGTGTGCTCCTCGTATCTGGCCCCAGGGCTATTTGTAGGGGGTGGGTGCTTAGGGTAGTTCATGATGGATTGCTTGTTTTTGGAACCTAAGGAAGGCTTCACCTTATGGTGGAATTCTATTAGATTTCCCATCTCTATGGTTGCTTCTATCTTTGAGACTGGAGAAAGGTGCCTTTTCTCTAATATTTATACTCTTACTAATCTTTTGGGTAAGGAAAATATTTGGACTCACATTTGTTTATTCCATGGATCATGGCTTGTGATTTTAATGTAGTTACTAGCTTATATGAGAAATGAGGTGCATTAGCTAGGCTGGATCCTTCTTCAAACTTTCTTAGAGATAATATTGATTTCTTGATTCTCATTAATGTGAAGCCAAGTAATGGTGTCTTTACATGGAATAATAGGAGAAGTGGTGTTGAGGATATGTATGAAAGTCTTGATATATTTATGGTATCCTTCTAGTAGGTGCATGACAAGTGGACCATCAATTTAGAAATTCTTGATTGGAGGGGCTCCAATCATTCACCTATCAAGTTTCCAGCCACCTCATATAAAGTCACCAAGAATCCTACATTCAAATTTTAGTTGATGTGGCTGCGAGATTGATCTCTATGGGATCTTATGATGGACTGGTGGTATGAAAGGGTGCCATCCCATGGTATGGCCATGTATACTTTTGGGAAGAGGCTTCAACATGTGAAATATAGGCTTAAGAGGTGGAATAAACAAAATTTTGGGAACCTACATGCTCATAAGATGACAGCTCAATCTAGGTTCAATAATGTCACCTGTCATATTTGGAACCAAGGGTTGACCTCTAATCTAACTGAGTTTGATTCCTTGGCTCGTAAGGATTTCAAAAACTAGGAGCTGTATGAGGATATTTTCTAGAAGTTGAAGTCTTGTGTTGATTAGCTTCAAGAAGGGGATATGAACACAACTTTCTTTCATAACTTGGTTAAGGCTTGGAGATGTAGGAATTCTATTTCCTCTCTTTATTCTTCTGAGGGGGCTCAACTCTCTTCTAGTCAAGAAATTTCTAGGGAAGCTATTAGTTATTTTTTTAAATATGTTCACCAAGGAATATCCCGCACCTATGGTCGAGGAGACATCCATCTTGGACAGTATACCCCCTTTGGTCTCTACTAAGATGAATGGGGATCTCTTGCATCCCATATTGTTTCCTAGGTTGGAGAAAGTTGTGTTTAATTGTTAGTATGAACAATCACTGGGGGGGTGAATCAATTTAAATAAATACTTAAGAAATTTCACCACCGATCTAACAAAGCTAATTAGAAACTTCCAACTAATAAAACATGCAACTGATAATACCAAATAGAAGTAAACAAAATCATGCATACACAAAAGCATCACATATGGCACATATATTTTACATGTGGAAACCGTTGTTAGAGATTAAAAATCATGGTGGGGATGACACCCACAAATCATCTTAGTGCAGTATAAATGTTTGCCCTGTTAGGAGCTACAATACCCTTTCTTGGGTTCACCCTATTAAAAGTGACTAGTCCCTTGTTAAAAGTACCAAAAGAATTTTTAGAGTCTACCTTGCTAGATGATTTCAACCTTCAATAAAGAGGTTACCCTATTAAAGGATTTACAATAAAGACATGTTAAGATCTACCCAATTAAGGGATTTAACCTATTGCAACTATTAGGAAAACAACAATAATAATGATCTGTAGAATGGAATTGATTTCCTATCAGATCCTTTCTTCTCTGTTTCCCTATGATGGTGTATTTATCCCTACTTCTTCAATCTCTGATCACTGCACTTCAAAATTTTATTGCAACCCTAAATCACACGATTTAGCTCTCCTTATATAATGTGTTCTTAGGTGGTTTAAGACCTAAAAAATTTCCATACAACTCAGCACAAAATACTTATCAACCTCCTTGAAATCAGCATCAATCATACCTAACACATCAACCCCAAATGTAATATACATTTCCATAAATGATAGCCAACCTCAGATCTACCGCCTTAACTGATTCATCATGAAATTTTGATCGGTGACCCAATAGGTACACTCTCTTCCACATCAAAAACATAATTCACTCAAAACATCAAATTAGCTGTCGTGAATAGAACCATGCCTTCCTCATTCCATATTAATGTCTCCTCTAAGATCTCATCTTCTTATTTTCTCTATAACTCGACCGCTACCAATTTAACTGACTAAAATTTTTCTTCTTATACACCTCTTATACAGTGATCAACATAGTTAATTGTAGCTGCCTTTACCTATCATGCATGGATCTTATTGGTTGCTCCAATCATATTGACTAAACATATTTACATCAATGAAAACCAATTATGTATCTAAAAATGACCGATCTTCATATCTCCTCCAACACTACCATAATTCCAACAATCTCCCCCTTTGTCATTGATGGAAAAAACTTTGTATAAGCTAAAATTTTTGCCATGCGTAACTTTGTAAGATCTTACATACATACATACATACTACTTTGAATCATTCAAATAATACTCCCCCTTACACTATGAATGCACTCACATCTATCTCCCCATACACATCTATCTCCCCCTTTTTTTTCAACAATGACAAAGGATTACAAGTACATACTAGAATTATAGTCTTTCAAAGGCATCCTTGAAAAGTGTATTTTCTGACTCCAATGACTTTTCCCATGACTATTGTAAGTGCTCCATAGATATAATTTTTTCATGTATTACCAATGTTGACCCTTTCATATCATTCAAACTACTCACCTCTGGTAGACTTAGTATTGTTTCTGCATCACTCACATTCTGTTACATAAGATCTATGGTGGGAGCTAAGTAGATCTGTAACTCCATAAGGGAGATTATTCTTTTATCTTACTCTTCTTGCAACTTCTTCATGTTGAATGAAACAATTTTTAACTTAGCATTGTATGCTAAAACTAAACTAGTTAGGGGATCAAACTTTGTAACCAAAGCATTAAGATCCTATTGATATTCCTCTCTCTTCTTCTCCAAGTCCATTGTAAAAGATCTAAACTTGGACACTTTTACAAGTAACTGTCCTACCTCTTGTAGGATATCCTTTACATTTTTCACTAGAACTACAAGTGACTCTATTTCTACTGATATAATCTCTTTCAACTTTTCAGTTCATTTATGCTCACACTCTTTCCTTGTCAACTTAATAGGTGCATTCTCTAAGTTAGGTACTTGATCAAAAATAGCTTTGACCAAAATACCTAGCTGATCAATAGGTTTATCTTATTTATCATATTTCACATTAGGTACTAGATTTTATGTTTCTTTCTCCTTTTAGTACACTGACCTTCTTCATCTTTCCCTTTAATTTGTCTCTTTATGCTTTCTCTCTAAGCTTCTCAGACATCTTCATCATCTCCTTAAGACTTAGTTATTCACTACACTTTTAATGTTGAGCTCCTAGTGACTCTCTAAGGTGCAACTTCTTCAACTTGAGCTTTTTTCTTTTTTTTATCTCCAGCAGTAGCAGATGTGCCTACCTTTTCACTTTCCATTTTCTTCCTAAGATTATTCATCATCTCTTATTTTATGCCACTCATTTTGGTTACATTGTCAATTTGTTTCCTTAGTTTTCTTTGGATTACCGATTGTGTGTGTGAATTATGTACCTACAAGCTGCAACACAACACTTCAATATGTCATTGCATTAATGGTTATAAATATGGAAATCAATTTAAAAGCATAAAGAAACCATGGAAATCAACATATTTCTTCCTATCTAAGAAGAGTATGATTTGAGCTATAATTGCCCTTAGATTATGCATTAAATCAGTGACACATTCAGTCCTAGAATGGAATATTTATTAAGAATTGAAGTTAACTATCATGCAATTCATTCTTAGGAGTGATGCAAAGATTCATTGAAGCATAAATGAAAGTTATCTAATTATCTATTGAAATCATGAAACAAAATGACAACATAAGGATGCAATTAGAATTCTAAAATTGTGGGCCTATTGAGCTCAAAATTCAATCCTTTTAAGGAAGAATTTGAGAAATGAGTGGTTGAGATCAATTTGTAAGGAGAGGTGAGGATTGAATCTTTGGTGATCCATGTGAGTGAACTCTCATTGGTTCATGGATTGACTTTCCATGTGCAAGTGATGAGTTGTATTTAGAGGTTTTATTTAATTCTCTTTTAATTAATTACTTTAGCCAAGGATTAAATTGCGTTGATTTGATTTAAATAGGCCAAGGTAATTAATGTGAGTTAATTTTAGGAGATTAAATTGATTTTGATAAATTATTTCAATAATCAAATAGTTGGATTGACATAATTAGGCGTATGATCACATTTAGGGCAAATAGGGTCTTTAGTTAGAGTAGACTAAATTAGGGTGGTTACATTTTCCACTCTTTGAATTGATGTGCGAGCATCGTATTGATTCAAAGGATGTATGATGTTGACTTCAGAAAGTTGGAGAATTCTGCATTTGATTGAATGAAATATAGCTGATGAGATCAATATCAAACTTGATTGAACTAAGACTGATAGTATCAACTTTGAACTTGATCAAACAAAGGTCGATTGACAAAAAATATAGAGATACCAATTCTAAACTTGATCGAATGATAATTGACAATAATGAATCCAAACTTGATCGAAGGAAGGTTAGTATGAAGATGATGAGAGCTTGATAAAGATCTAAGAGATTATAGGCATAGATATCCCGCTTGTTTAGCAGTGAAGCCTTCTATCCAACAGCCCCAACTTGATTGAAGGAAACTGCCATGCCCCTAGTCTTTTGATGATGAAGTCAGTTTTTTTGTTTGAGCAAGAATTTGATTGATTTTAAGTGTGATCATGCCCCCTTAGGAATGAAATCAAAGGAAATAGAATAAAACCCCCCTTTAGAATGACAATTGAATGGAAACAGTCGATTGGATCAAGAAAGAAACAATTGGAAGGTAAGATGAAGCAAAAATGTGTTAAGAGAAAACATAATTTACAAAGTTGACTAATTGAAAATGTTAATTATGTGCATGATAAAATAATTTGAAACCAATATTTTGATGCATGATGAGGAAGTTGTTGATAGAGAATCATGAAAAATTGATTGTGTAAAGTCTACGAATCAGTTTCTGAACATATAGAGCAATTTTGCATTTGTTGGAGACTGTCACAAAATTTTTATTGTGCTAATGAAAACATTGTCCTTGTGTTTGATTTCATTCCTGATAGATCTGAGAAGAATAAAATAAAAAATTGATAGTCCGTTGAGGGTTTCGGAGCTTCTATCTAGCCCTAAAATTTCAATATAAGCCTCATAAATCACTTTTTACCCATTCATTTTCACTTTCATCCTTAGTAAATTCTTGAGCTCTAGAGAGAATATGGTGGTCCCCATTGAGAGGCATCTATTTGAGCTAGCACATTGTCACAAGAATCCAACACACTACACACAACTGGTGAGTACATCGAGACCTACCTTTTTACGCTTTATATTTCTTGTTTTGTCACATTTTGCAGTAGTTATAGCCAATTGAATATTAAGTTGCATCCAGGGTTCCAGATCACATCTTGTTAATCCCATGTCGCATCCAATAAACTTGCAAATTTTTGGATCGCATCCCATGAAAGTAGGATCGCTTCTCATAGGTTAGCAGAGAATCACTTTTAGTATTTTTTTGCCAACTTTGAATTTTATCGCATCCTATGAGAATAGGATCCCTTCAAGAATCCTCCATCACATCCTATAAAAATAGGATCACCTCCCAGTCTCCCCTTTGCATCCTATTATTTTAGGATTACATACGGGATGCAAGCTCACATCTAGGAAAAATAGAATCATTTTCAGTAGGGTGCGTTAATTTTTAAATTTTGACTGTTTTTCCTCTGTTTGATTGCAAAAGACTTAGCTATTAGATTGTCTGTGTGGTTGACTTAGCTAAAATACTGATGTAAGTCTATATTTTGTGCCTGAAAAACTAATTTCCCTATTGTTTCATTCTAAGGACCTCGACCTTTATGATTCCTTTCTCTATCTCGCTCCCTGACTAATGCAAAGCAACATATCATTAGACACCTTGGTTTAATCTCTTTGATAGATTTACTTGACATCAGGGTAAATCAAAGGTTATTGACTTCTCTTGCCAAGAGATGGCACTCAGAGCACAACACCTTCCATCTCCCCACTGGTGAGATAAATGTGACCCCTAAGCATGTGTGGTGTATCATGCACATTCTTGTGATGTGACGTGAGGTGCATTTTGAGTCTCACTCTACCGTAGTGATTACAAATACCCAGAGGTTCTTTTTTAATCCCTCCATAGTACATAGATACTTGACATTGGATTAAATGATTGATCATTAGAAGTGACTATCCATTTTTCTTAATGGATTGATAGGAGGGATCCTGGCGCCGCACCATGGATAACATGGTTTTATGTGTGGTTGGGTTGGTATGATGGAGAATATGATTGGTTCCACACGTAGATTTGGATGGGGTAGTTGTATTTTGGCCCATATGTATAGGGAGATCCATGAAATAGTATATGAGTATTCAAGGAGCATGACCGTTGGTATTCTAATATTACAAATTTGGGCCTAGGAGCATATCCCAGTGACAACCAATTGTAGATAGGAAGCAGGCACTAGAGGAGCCATATGTCTATATGTATTTAGGTTATATCCAAAAGCCCCATCTGGGTAAGATGGAATATTAGCACTAAGTCCTTGATGATGTTATAGTTGTCGAGTGGAGACCATATCTAGATTCTGAGGAGTGGAATTCTGATCTATGACAGATGTCATATTTCTTTCAGAGTAGGTATTTGATCAGACAAATGAGATATATTATTAAGATATTTATTGTCACACACGTCCTTAGATAGTATGATTAGATACAATGTACTTCACTGGAGCTTACTACTGTAGACACCCTAAAATGGATAGGCTTGCGACTTTACATTAAAAACACTAATTTTCATCTATTAATTAATGGTTTCGTAATCATTAATTAATCATCTATTTTCTTCTAAATTAATTTCTTAAATCATCTAATCCAATCCCCAAAATTAATTAAATAATTAACTTTATTTAATTAATTAAGCTTTAATTGATTAATTATCATTATTTAATTAATTAAACTCAATTTCCTATAGTTTAAATCCAAATATTTAAACTTACTAATTAAATTCTTCCAATTAA
>MU226555.1:172116-197304 GCA_018584345.1 Thuja plicata | reverse complement strand
CCATCTTGCGATCACACACACACATTTCAATTATCAAATTCTCGACGCTTCTCAAGTCATAGATGCTGCCCCGCCAATACTGAGCATCAAGAACAACATTTTGGAAGGAGTAGAGAGAAACAATAGAAGCTTCAAGAATCATGGGGTTTGCATTCATTTATCTTCCTTTCTCTTGCTTGTATATTTTATTGCTCATGTTTCTGTTATTCGTTTAGTAGTTATTGCATACTTGATTTGCATTCACTTGTGAACCTTTGCTACTAACCCCCGCCCTTGGAAAGCTGTGGGAATCTGGAGAGAGAGGCGTACAAATACATATGCTTGTATTCGTGGTGAGGAGGCACAGTGGGGTGCCTGTCTAGCATATGAGACAACACACACAAAGATCAGTTAGATGGTGGCAGTAGACTAGGATTACCATGTGGATATTAGCGATGTTGGTTGCACTAATGCTTATCTTTCTTACCTTCTTCAGTATCCATTTCTATGCTTTACAACTCCTGATGAGATAGCACCCTGGATTAAGGATGCCCTAGACTATGATCCTACTAATGATGTACCTGTGAGAGGCTGAGGCAGTGGAGACAGAGGTGGGAGAGATGACACGAGTGGTGGGAGAGATGGAAAGCATCCTCTAGCGAAGAGAGGTCAGAGAAATGGTCGGGATGATAGGGGTGATGATGGTGATGATAGGGGTGGTGGTGGTGGAGCAGAGGGAAGACACACTCATCTTAGGTTCATGCCTCTATGCATGGATCTGGGTCCATTACTCATGAGACAATAGTAGAAATAGATATCAGTAGGTCAGAGATCTAGTGGGGGAGGTGGACCTCTTGGATAGGATCCTTTGAGAGATTCTAGCAGGGATATAGGTAGAGATGGAGATCCACTGTCATAGTGTCAGAGAGAGAGAAAGAAGCTCAGGGCTTGTATTACTACATTAGAGACATTGTTGGCAGATAGGGACAAGAAGCTAGATGTCATGAGATTCAAGAGGGATATACAGGCATGCACGGCCACACATCAGGGTTAGAGAGTAGCATATTATTTTTGTTGGCAAGTGATCAATTTTGTGTAAATGTGATTCAATTTTTGGTTTTGATTTATGGAAACACATCTGGGTTTCAGATTGATTCCTATAAAGATAAGTTTTGATGATCCAAAAATTTGACTAAGTATAGAAGCAGAGATACATAAGTATTTTGGATATCAAAGTTTGAGATCGATGAACTAGGGAAAGAGAGCTTAGAGGAAGATAGTATAGGGTATGTATGATCTCCACCTAAGATCAATTTGGTTTTGGTAAAGTCTACAATGAGTTGGAGAGAATTGAAGACAGACAGACTACAACAGAACAACAATATAGAGCAGTTGGACAACAACAAAGATTAAGGGAGTATGACATAGACTCTAGGCAATTAGAGTTGGATTTTGGTTTTTGATAACCTACACATTGACTATGCAAGAGCGCTGACTATGAATTTGATATTTACTATATTAAATGTATTTTCTATTGAAGGCCGACTTTGTAATATTTGTAATATTCATATTGGGAGCCAACTTTATAAAGTTGTGAGATATATATGTAAGATCTTTTTGATAAAGATACATGTTGTTGATGGTTAGTTGGATGATTTATTGAGCGAATAGTAGAGAAGAGAATAACAAAGATAATTGAAGAGCTATAAAGGAACTATCTAGGCACTAGTATTGCTTATTTTGTTTATGACTGAGAACACTTTGTAAACAGATTTACTTTGTAAGAGTTGTAAGCTTAGTTGGCCCCTAACAGGGTGTTGTGAACCTTTAACAGGGTTGTAATTCCTTTTTCAAGGACATATGCTATGTAATATTTATCTCCTAATAGGGCTAGGTCTCCTAACAGGGACATTATACTTTAGTACATGCTTGTGGGTACCATCCCCACCTGGGTTTTCCCTTGGCCAGGGTTTCCTTGAAAAAAAAATATGGTGTTATGAGTATTGTGTCATTTTATTATGTTCTTTTCTTTACTGCAAGTTTATGGTTAATGTTTAAATGGTTGAAGAATTTAATTAAGTGCTATAATACTGATTCACCCCCCCTCTCAGTATTATCCAATCCTAACAATTGGTATCAAAGCTTTTGGCCCTAGGAGAGAAAGTCTAACAGCTTGAGAGAGATGAGAATGGATTTGGACAGTTTGCAAGAAAACCTTGATGCTGCACTTGAAGACCTGGACAAAGCAAAAGAAAAAAATGGAGAGTTGAGATTCAACATGCGAAGAGCTGAGAAATTTATAAAGAAAATTAAGGAACAACTTGACCTTTCTAGAAGTCAAAGACAAGATTTATGGTTCAGATAAAAGAGGATTCAGATGAAGACAATTCAGATTAGGTGAGGCAACTAAAAGAAGATAATGAGACTCTGAAACTTGAAAATGAGACTATGGATAAATAAATACAAACACAAAAGGATGCTAAGAAGAAATTTGAAGAAGCTTTAAATAGTACATTAGATCAAATGAAGAATGAGGCTGACAACTACAAGAACAAATATCTAGAAATGGAGAAATACAGTTAGATTATAAAAGGTGAACTTGTTGAAGCAAAGAAACACATTGAGAAACTTTACACTAGCAGTGACTTGATTGATGAAAAGAGAGACAAATAGAAATCTAAAGGTGATATGACTAGTATTGGCTTCAATGAAGCTGAATTTTCAAAGAATCAAGAAGAGAAATCCAATGAGAAGATTGATGCTGAGAAAACTTCTATTAAAGAACATAGAGAGTAGATCAGACCCTTTAGAGGTAGATGCTTTGGTTGCAAAAGATTTGGACACATGAAGAGAGACTGCAGAGGTAATGCCCCTTTTAGAACTTTTTCTGGTTATTGTTTTAATTGTAATGGATATGGGCACAAGAAAGAAAAATGCAGAAAACCTAATCAATCTAGATATAGACAAGACAACAGAAGAGAATCTACAGTGAAACCTACATGCTACAAATGTAATAACATTGGACACATTGTGAAGTACTGTAATTTGCAATTTAATCAAGAAATAAGAACTCCTATATGTTACAAATGAAATAATCTAGGACATATAGTGAAGTTTTGTAAGTATAATAGATCTGACAACATAAGAGTACCACCTCCTATGAATTCACAAAAGAATGGAAATGATATTGGTAAGAGTGTTGCAGATTCAAAGAGTGATTTTGAAATTTGTTTTAAGAAAGAAGAAGATAGAAACAGTGGTAAGATATGGAAGATCAAAGAAACAAGTGAGACATCAGTTCAGGGAGAGTTAGTAGATGCTACTGGATCTTCGCCTGATGGTAGTAAAACATAATCGACCTAATTGGCCGATCATAGCCTTAGGGAGAGCATTGGATATAGACATCAGAATATATCCTGCCCCAAAATTTGTGGATTGATCTTGAGAAAGCTTAGGTATGAACTTGGCCGACATCATATAGTATACATCTAAGGGCGCAACATCAGCCGACACATATATTTTGTTCATGAGATCTAACGGCCGACTAGATAGTATTGAGTAAAAGTGAAATTCATGACTTAAACTTGTATTAAGCACCATTCGATGACCTATCTCTTTACCATTTGAGGAAGGGTGAGCTAAGGAGATCAAAGAATAGAGAGATTCATACTATTCTACATTTGTCATGCATAATTGATTGAAGCATAAACACAGAATTCAATGGAAGAAAGGTATTTACATCATGTAGCTATGGATGCAGCTATTATTTTTGATGTTGTAGATTGACCTAGGTACAAATTTAAGAAACATTGGTTTAACTCCTATGAAGAGGATCCAGAAGGAGCATTTTCTCAAACCCCATATGGCGTATTACACATAGAAGATATTAGGGCTTACATACATTGTAAGTATGATATACTGGGAATTGATGAGATATCAACTAAGATGGAATATATGTCTGATAATGGATTCATGAAAGAAGTATACAAACACATTGATCAGCTGGGCATAATGAAAATTCTAGAATTGTGTGAATTTGATGAAGATGAATGGTTTAAGATACTGCTGAGTAGGGTTCATGATCAGTTCATTTGGATAGGTGATCAACCTGTGAAGATTTGTAGTGACCTAATTCATGAAATCACTGGGCTAGACAACACCAGAGTCATACCTATTGCAGAGAAACATGTAAAGAAAGAAGTTGAAACCCTAACTCATTCTAAAAGGGACAGACGGGAAATGACTGTGAATGACATCTTTCATCAAGATGTGAGACTTATCTCTATGATACTTGGATACAAATTCTACTACAGTAGTAGACCTAACTAAGTATCTACAAGAGTAATTATGATGGCATGGAGAATGGTGAAGGAGAATGTGAGATATAACCTATGCAAAGTTCTGACACAATAATTTCTTGAAAATGTGAAGCTAGTGAAGAAGGATAGAACTAAGACCTTCATATTTGGTTCATTGTTGATGCATATGTTTATACATATTGAGCACAAATTTTCAGGCTTACATCCTAGTGGTTGGAAATCTAGGATACCTACTGGTATTTTAATCTCACAGAGCTACAAGAGACAAAATACTACTTGGGTTGATGGAGAATTGTTTTCTATGATCAAGATCCTTCAGAGACAGATGAAGAATAGATACAAGCTACATGAGGATATTGTTGAAAAGTACAAGGATACAATTTGTTTCATGGTTGAAACTGATTGCATATGTTTTGAAGCAGTCACAGCTAGAAAGAAATGGTGTTATCCCATGGGTTATGAAGTAAGTTATGAGGTACTTATGATGCAAGTAGAACATGTTCTTGCATTAGAAGGTGATCCATAAAAAGAAAGATGGGGAACATGTGAGGAAAAATCAACAAAGGTGAGAGAAGAATAGACTACAGGTCTGAGGAAAAGAAAAATTGAAAACCTTGTGCATGCATGTGGTGTAAAAGCTAGGTTGATAGAAGAAGAAATGAAATAAGTGAAAAAGAAGTTGATAGATATATCTCTTGGACTGGAAAGTGAAATTACTTCAACGCCTCCCACTCCTGAGGTAGTTATGGTAGACATTCTACCTCCTCCATCATAGTAGAAATCACAAACAAAGAACATCACTCCTAGAGTAACTAGATCAAGCATGCAGACATCGCCTAAAGAGAAAAGCATAGTAAGAGAAGACAAGAAAAAAGAGAAGCACATATGGAAGCCTGATATGAAAATGATAGAGAAGAGAGAAATAGAACAAGGTAAATTGGTAACAATTGATAGGTACTATGACAGGTATGGAGATTCAGATAAGCTTAAGATTGAAGACATTGTGATTGATCATCTACTTACATTAAAAAAGACTCTATTAGAAATTGAAGGAAGTATACCTAAGGACTTGTATGGGAGATTGGAAACAAGAAAACACTTACCAAAGATTGAGGATGATACAATTAGGAATAAAGAAATTGATAACATGCTACCTATAATATCATTACAAGAAAGGGAAAGAATATTCAAAGAATTGAAACCTTTACTAAGGACCAAGGTAGATTGTTGAAAATCATGGCAAGGAAGTATGATGAAGTCACTAAGGAAACTCATAAGCCACTAGAGAAGATATTGATGAATACTACTTCTGACAATCCCCCACCTCCTAAGACCACTTTGCCTACACAATTAGGAATGTGAGAAAGCTCTAAAGAAAATGAGACTAATGCTAAGACAAGTGAAGTAGATCCTCCACTAGATTTCTATGTTTCTAGTGTGCCAGTAACTCTTGACACATATCAAGATGAAAAGGATCCATTTGCATGGAATGTGGACATGTCTATAGTAGATGAAGATGAAAAGAAAGAGGAAGAAGAGTAGAAGAAGGAAGAAGAACTGAAGACTGAACAAAAAGAGGATGAACAGAAAGAGGTAAACACTTCATCTATCTCATTGTTGGCAAGCAGTGATGTAAATTTTGATAGCATGGATGAAGTTAAGTTGGTCAAATTGGCATTTACTGCATTAAAAAAATCCAAGGAAAGATCATAATAGAAAGGAGACAAAAAGGATAAAGTAATTACAAGAGAAATTGATACTGTGAATAAATTGCTTCCAGTACCTATTATTTTCTAGCACAAAGATGACATTGAAATTCTGAGAATAACACTTGATGAATTTGATGGGCACTATGAGAATTTGATAAAGATTGCAGAGGAGAAGGAAGAGAGAAAATATTCAAACAAGAAGTTAATAGAAGTTTGCAATTCTATCACATGGGAATTAGGCATTGTAAAAACTTGTTTGACAAATGCAAAGAGCTACATTGGAGATGGGAGAAAATTGTTTAGCTATTGCATGAATCCTATTAGGCATATTCAGAACGTGGAAGACATTATTTCCTAGGAAAGGGTAACTCTAAACAATATGATGGACAATTGTGAAGCATCTTCACAATCTATAACAGATTTAGACAAGGAAGTCACAAGAATTTTGGATAAACTCAGTGTTTTGGATAATGAGAAAGGGAGAGTATTGACAAGATTTAATTTTCTGAAGAGTTTAATCACTCCTAAGCTATCCATACTTGAGGTTCATTTATCAGACTTGGAGAAAGTGACAGATTCATTAACTAAATCTATGCCCACAGAATTAAAAGAAGATGAGACCTCATAATTTTCATTGAATGGCATTGTTCATATTAGTCAGATATTGTTCAATTCATGGAGCACAGAAGTGAAGATCTTGGAAAATTCCTTTCAAGACATTTTGAAACTGGTGAGCAAGCACTAAATCTTATTGTTTTGTATGTACCTTTGTCATTTTTGTCAAAGGGGTAGAAGAGAGAAGAAGAAGAAAAAATAATTAATAAAAATATATAAAAGAGAGAAGAAAGAAAAATATAATAGAGGAGAAGAGACAAGAAGAGGAAGGAGAGAACATAGAGTAGACAGTTTTTAATGGAACATTTATTCATTTTTTCTAAGTTTTGCCTCAATGCCAAAGGGAGCGAATGTTGGCAAGTGATCAATTTTGTGTAAATGTGATTCAATTTTTGGTTGTCATTTATGACAACACATCTGGGTTTCAGATCGATTCCTATAAAGATAAGTTTTGATGATCCAGAAATTGACTAAATATAGAAGCAGACATACAAAAGTATTTTGGATATAAAAGTTTGAGATCAATGAACTAGGGAAAGAAAGCTTAGAGTAAGATAGTATGGGGTATGTATGACCTCCACCTAAGATCAATTTGGTTTTTGTAAAGTCTACAATGAGTTAGAGATAATTAAAGATAGACAGACTACAGCAGAACAACGATACATAGCAATTGGATAGTAGCGAAGATTGAGGGAGTATGACATGGACTCCAGGCAATAGGAGTTGGATTTTGGTTGTTGATAACCTAAAAATTGACTATACAAGAGAGCCAACTATGCATTTGATATTTACTATATTAAATGTATTTTTTACTGAAGGCCGACTTTGTAATATTTGTAATATTCATATTGGGAGCCAACTTTGTAAATTTGTGAGATATATATGTAAGATATTTTTGATAAAGATACATGTTGTTGATGGTTAGTTGGATGAGTTGTTGAGTGAATAACAGAGCATAGAATAATAGAGATAATTGAAGAGCTATAAAGGAATTTTCTAAGAACTAGTGTTGCTTGTTTTGTTCATGACTGAGAACACTTTGTAAATAGATCTACTTTGTAAGAGTTGTAAGCTCAGCTGGCCCCTAACAGGGTGTTGTGAACCTTTAACAGGTTTGTAATTCCTTTAACAAGGAAATGTGCTATGCAATATTCAGATCCTAATAGGGCTAGGTCTCCAAACAAACACATTATACTTTAGTACATGCTTGTGGGTACCATCCCCACTGGGGTTTTCCCTTGGCTAGGGTTTCCTTGAAAACAAAATATGGTGTTATGAGTACTGTGTCATTTTCTTTTGTTCTTTTCTTTACTGCAAGTTTATGGTTAATGTTTAAATGGTTGAATAATTTAATTAAGTGCTACAATACTGGTTCACCCCCCCTGTCAGTATTATCCAATCCTAACAATTTTTCCTTATATTGTGTTATAGTTCCATAGCCACAGAGAGCACTCTTGTATTCTATTATAGCACATCATTCAGAGGGAGCTATGCCTCCACCACCTCCTCATCCACAAGAAGATGCACCACCTCCTTCCCCTAATCAAGGAGAGGGTGGAAATCACACATGACTTTACTGATTATTCCTGAGACTTTTGTATATGGATCCTTCTGTACTCACCCTTGTACTTCATAAATTTGATACATTTGTACATGTTTTATCATGATCTTGTTGATACTGTTGTAAACATTTCCACATTTTTTGATCTAATATTCACTGATATATATGAGGTGGCCTCTTCAGATTTTGATATGCTTATTGTTTCTTCTTTGATAGCTGATGCATGTGATAGATGATTAGATTCATTCACACTTGATGATGTACTTGGTATTTATGATGATGTAGAATAGATTCATGTGATGACATCATTTATGCTCTTTGATTATTACTAATATATAAATATGTGAGATGATTCTAGATTTATATGCAGATGTATATTTTTGAGATTTTCTATATGCAAATATATGTATGGATGCACTTAGGATGTAAAAATTCAACACTTGAAATGCTTTGTTTTTGTATTTTCTCTTTTCCCATTATGAATGAAAAATGAATGCAATAGATATGCAACAACATGAATATATCAATAACATAGATTAAGTAGTCAAACTTGGAATTTGAATGAACCAGGAAATCATTTTGAGCTCAAGTACTTATGTTGTTTAAATGAATCAGGCAAACTTAAATGCAAACTTCTAGGACTATCACAGAGCTTTTTTACATTTTAGCATTTTATCATCATAGGGTGTTTGTGTAATGGACATCATCGATTAGTATAGTTGTCATTGATACCAAGAAAGTATCATGAAAGTATGAATACTACTTTTATTGGATGCAATGTTGAAAATAAACCTAAGCATCAAGGCATAGAGGCCACGATGACTTTTCAGTTATCTTCTTTTTCTTTAAGAATCATCTTCTATTCAAGTGTAATATAGTATATGTAACCCACAATGACCTTTAATGTTCATATCCTTGGGTAAATAATATGTCATACACCTTACTTAGAATTTGATTAGAAACAGACAATTAAATTGGTTCAACCTCATCATAGCTTACACATAAAAAGGATTAAGATATATGCGGCTATCCACTCATGTTGGAAGCTCTTACCATAAACATCCAAATTAGGTGAAATGTATAGGATCACTAAAAAAATCACCATATGTAGAAAACCAAGAAAAAATCATGCCTCATATCCTTGCAACTCTTTTTCTTTTAATAGACGTCATGGAGTAACTCGAAAGACATAACAGGCAACAATTGATAATCAAACAAAAAAAATTCATAACTCTTTACATGCCCCTAGTTTGAAACATCATTGGAACATGAAAAGAGTCATAAGAAATCAAGATCAGTCTATATATTCTTATGTGGTGTTAAAGAACATTGTTGATTCATTTTTCAATCATAGTAGAGAAATCATCAATTGCAACTTGGAATGAAGTAATGCATTTTTATGTTTGAGTTAGTGAGATAAACAATATTAGAAATTACAATCCAATGTAGTGTTGAGAAACACTAGTATGATGTCAGTTATAGGTAGGTGGTGTGTAAGAAACACTCTTGTTTGTGATAGTGATGTTTTAATTTAAGTATTAAGAAATATTGTTTGTAGTGGCAAACTTTCCTAGACAAGGACCTGAGACAACCTAGAAACCAACAAACACCAACCAAACATGCAAGAAGAGATGCCCCCAGTACATAATGACTATCCCTAAGACACAAAAATAGACAAATACCAAGAAAGGATAGGACATTCATGAGGAATTCAGATTCAACTGATAACAAAGATATGATCATGAAGGATTGGTGTCAGTAGTGCATTGATAGATGGAGCACATAGTACAAGTGACACATGTTTGCCAAGTTTTCACCCCTCAAAAAAAATTTATTTTTTCTACCAAGACACCTGTTTTCCAGGTTTTCGCCAAGGCACCTTTCCTATTTTTCAATTTTTTTGGTACTTTTTTCACTCTTTTTTTTTGTTAGTATCAAGGCGCCTGTTTTCTAGGTTTTCACCAAGAATACCCTTTTTCAATACTTTTTCCACTATTTTTTATTTTCTTTTTTCCACTATTTTTGGCTTTCTTCAGGATCAATTTTTGCTTTTTTTTTGGCATTTTCTCAGGATCAATTTCATTGTACAAGCCCTTCGACTAGATGTCAAGCATAGAACTGCTTCAAGTGTAGGGTATTGATAGGATCATAAAGGACATCTGCTTTAGGTGTAGCTAACTGATAAGATCCTGTCCCAAAAGTTGATGTGATAACAAAAGACCCTAGCTAGTTGGGTTCAAACTTGCCTTCTGGTTCTTTGTTTGACTGATTCCTAGGATTCTCTCTTAGAAAAAGTTCTTCCACTTGAAACTATCATGGCTTTAATTTTTTGTTGTACCCTTTTGACATCCTTTTCTGATATATTTTTAGGTGATCGAATTCTTTTTGTCTGTGCTCATCTAGCAATTCTACTGTGTGAACCCTATCTATGTGGTATTGTTCATCTATGACAAGGCCTTTGAGAGATACTCACAAAGAAGGAATTTCTACTTCAATTGGTAACATTGCTTCTTCACCATAGACTAGAGAAAATGGTGTGGCTCCTGTTGGTGTTTGAATACTTGTTCTATAGGCACATAGTGCAGGATTCAATTGCAAATGTTAGTCTCTGCCAGATTTACAATCCTGTGTAGGATTTTTAGAATGTTCTTTTTGGAAGCCTCAGCTTGTCCATTACCTTGAGGATACCATATTGAAGAGAAATATTGAGTGATGTGAAATTTTGTACAAAGGTCCTCAATATCTTAGTTCTTTAACTACCCCCCATTGTCTCTTACAATAGATGAGGGTATCCCATACCTACAAATGATGTAGTTCAAGATGAACATAGCAACTTGTTTCTAGTGGCTTTGATTAGCGGCACTTCTTTGACCCACTTTATGAAATACTTAGTGGTCGTGACATTGTATTTGTGTCCACTTAAAAGATTAGGATAGATCTGTCCATCAAGATCAAAGGCCCATTGCTGGAATGGCCAATGTGTTATATATGGTACGAGTTCTCTAGATGGAGCATGGATAAGGTTTCCATGTGTTTGACATTGTTGACATGTTTTGGCATATTGCATTGTATCTTTTTCGATTGTAGTCCAATAGTATCCAACTCTTAGAATTTTCTTAGCTAATGACAAACCATTCGAGTGTGATCCACATACACCTTCATGGACCTCTTTTAATGCAAAATTAGACTCTTCTTGTTATAAATTCCTAAGTAGCATTCCATCAAGACCTCGTCTATACAAGTTAGTAGTAATGAGTATGTAATGAGACGTTCTCTTAATTAAGGCTCATTTTTCATTTCTAGACAGGACATTAGGTAAGGTTTGATCTATAAGATAGGTCGCTATATTGGTATATCTAGATTGGTCTTGGTGTTTAAGGCACAAATAACTTGGGATTCAGGTGTATCAAATGTGGGAAAGGATCATTCTTCCACCAAGAAGTCATAGAAGAATTGATGTTCCAGTTGTAACATGGATGCTAGCGTTGCCATCACATTTGAACCTCTATTTTCTATTCTTGGAATTTGTTGGAATGTGATGAAGATAAAGTAATTTTTAAAATCTTCTACCATTTACTTATAAGGCATCAAATTCTCACCTTTTGTTTGATATTCTCCATTAACTTGGTTGATGATGAGTTGAGAGTCACCATATACATGTAACTCTACGATTTTCCACTCAATGGCTATCTTGAGACCGTTTACCAATGCTTCATATTTTGAGATGTTGCTGGTGCATGGAAAAATCATTTTATACACCTTAGGTATCTTGTAGCCTTGAAGAGTGATAAACAATACCCCTGCTGTAGATCCTTGTTGTGTGAAAGAACCATCAAAATACATCTTCCATGGATATTATGTTAAGTGCATGATTGTCTCATCTGGAAACTCTATAATCAAAGGTGTTGCAGCTTGCAATGGTAAATCATCTATTTGATTGGCTAGCACTTATCCTTTAATACACTTTCTATCTAAATGCTCGATATTAAATTCACTGATTATTAAGACCCATTTTTCTAGTCTTTCTATCAATTTTGTTTTACTGAGGAGGTATTTGATTGAATCAATCATTATGATAAGTTTGACTATATGCAAAAGCATGTAGTGTCTTAATTTTTGGGATCCAAAACAACTTCCAAGCAAGCCTTTTCAATGATACTATAGTTGAGTTCATAAGACACCAATATCCTGTTGATATAATTAATCGCTCTTTCCTTTTTAGTTTCATCCTCTTGTGCTAGCAATACTCCAAGCGATGTAGTCATAGCTGAAATATAGAGAAACAATGGTTTTCCATGAATAGGTGTGATGCGAATAGGAGGATTAGCTAGGTATTCCTTTAATTCCTTGAAATTATTTTCATAACGTTCATCCCATTTGAAAGTTACTCCTTTATGTAACAATTTTGTGAAAGGTTGCACTCTATCTGCTAGTTGAAACATGAATATTCTAATTGAGTGGAGTCTTCCTTGGAGCATCCTCATTTGAATGATATTATGAGGACGTTGAATTTCCATTATTTCTTTTACCTTTTCTAGGTCCACCTCAATTCCTTTAGCTGACACGATAAACCCTACGAGCTTCCCTGATTGGACTCCAAATGCACATTTCTTTGGATTGAGCCTTAGTTGAAATTGTTCCATTTGATATAGTATCTTCCTCAAGTATTCAATGTGATTCATTCTTATCTTTTAATTGGCTAATATATCATCTATATAGTCCTCCATGTTCTTATGTACCATGTCATGTAAGATTGTCGTCATAACTCATTGATATGTAGCTCTAGCATTCTTTAACCCAAATGACATTATGTTATAGAAAAATATTCCCCATGTGCATGTAAATGTTGTCTTTTCCTATTCTTTAGGAGAAATATTTATTTGTTTATAGCCTAAAATTCATCCATGACTGAATAAGTCTGATATCCTATTGTGAGGTCTATAATCATATCAATATCTGGCAATGGAATGTCATCTTTAGGAAAAGCTTTTTAAAGGTCCCTAAAGTCTCTTCAAATTATGAGTCTTATCTATTTTAGAAATAGGGACTACATTAGAAATCCATCCTGCATAAGTGATGACCCTTTTGAATCTAGTCTTTAAGAGTTTTTCTAGCTCTGCTTTTAGCAATAATGCCACATGTGGGTGCATCCTTCTTAGTTTATGTTTGATAGGATTTATTCCAGGAGATTTAGATAAGTGATGCATTATTAAATCAAGATCTAGTCTAGGCATATCAGTATAAGACCATGCAAAATTGATCTTTTTATCCTTAAGGAACTCATTAAACTGTGTCTTTTCTTCTTTTGATAATGATTGCGCTAGATGAAAAAATTAAGGAGCTTCTGTTGTTCCCAAATTAACTGGATGTGTTGGTTCTATTAGTACTGAAGATCTTTCTTGAAAGTGCTCATGGAGGATATCAAGTATCTCATCTTTTGGCACCTCTGAGAGGTTTTCACCATCAGATATGTCTTTTATTTTTACTATGTTAGAATCTGATACCGCCTCAACATGGTTTTCACCATCAGTTCATTTTTAATTTTTACTTTTCAATTTATGACTAATAAATTTGATATCCTCCTCTGTTAGATTCACGCTCCTTGCATTGTTGGAAGAGGGATAAGGTTCACAAGCATTTAGATAACATGCCAAATTATAGTCATTGGAAAAGTTTATGATAGGAGTAGGTTCTAAATCTTTTCAATAAATAAGTTCAGGGTTTACCAAGGATAATGATTGAGAGGTTTTTAAGGACAGAATCACGCCAATGCCAAAACTATTAACTGACAAGACATGTTCTATTAAGTTAGCTTCTATAGTGTTTAGATCATTAAGAGTTGAATGATCATTATTAGGGTTGTTTTTAGTGTTATGCAGACCTAACTCTAGCGACTCATGATTTGATATTTCTCCTTCTTCCCTTATAATATTGGAACTCATATCTTATATCCTTTGTAATTATTCTAGTCTTAGTAAGATGCCAGTGTCTTCGTCAATTATCCTAGGTATCACCATCTCATCCAATTCTATGACAATATTGGTATTATGGGTAGTGTTAGAACTTTCTCCTCTTTCCAAAAAAGGTTCAAATTTATGGATTACATCTACCTCAATGTTCATGGTAGCATCAAACATATGATCTCATTCATAATCATGTGAGTCTGATATATTGTCATCAGATCAATTTAGAGACTTAGCAATAGTTATCTAGTGTATCTTATTAGCCATTTGTAGATCAAAGTGTTGTAGATCTAGGACATGTGAAACTATCACCAATTGCCCCTAGTTAGGATGTGAATATTTTTGTTGTCTTATAGGAGAGGATTCCTCAAGAGTGTTTGGGTTACTTGCTTCCTCTTCTTTGTTTATGTATTCTTCTTGTTCTTGATGGATTTCTTCATGAGATTCTTTTGTTTGCTAAACTAATTTTGGTGAGTCTTTTGCTTCCTCCTCCTCTACTTCTTGGACATTGGTTTGTGACAACAAAGGAACATGATGCTCTAGTTGTTCTCCAAAAGTAGGCACATACCATTCTCCTTGGTATTCTAGGTTCTCAGTACCAATATGAAGTAATCTTTCATATGTCCAAGGTAAAATTTTTGTTTCTTCCTCTTCTTCATCTCTTCCTTTATCAAAGATGGGACCATCTCTTGAGGTGGGGTGTTTTAATTTGTTATTAAAACCCAACCCTGTTTTGTCTTTAGTGTCTCTGAATTCCATATGGATAGGCTTAATGAGTCCTTTTCCTTTATCTCCTAAAGGTCCCTTCCCTTTGTATCCCATTTCTTTAAGAAGGTCATAACCTTTGCCATACTTTTCACAAGATATATCAACATGTTTTACTTCATTTTCTCTCTTTTCCTCTTTATAGAGCCAAGCCAAGACTAATTTATCTTCTTTTTCTTCCTCTTGAGAAGTAGAGGCTCTAACCATGCTAGTTGGTTCATGAATGTAGTTTATTTTTGATGCAAAAGGTGTCAAAGAGGGGGATGGTTTCCCATATGATCTTACATACACAGGAATGTTAGCTAATGATGGTGTTGTCTCTATTTTGTATTCCCCCATGCTAGTTTCATCAAGTTTTAATGTCTTTCCAAAGCTTCTCATCACCATGTCTTTAGAGGTTTCAGCTGGGAACTCTTTAGGAACTTCCTTATTGTAAGGAACCATACTATCTACCTTGACATTGTTGCAAATGTATCTTGAATCTACAGGAATTGCTACTTCCACCTTATTATGTGGGAATTTGATACATTGATGGTAAGTAGATGGCACAATTTGCATTTCATGTATCCAAGGTCTTCCTAGTAATATGTTATAGGCCAATGGTAGATCAAGAACTTGAAAAATCACATTGTGTTTAAATGGTCCTATTCTTATTGGTAAAACAACTAGTCCTTTGGATGATCTTTCATCTTCATCATAAGACTTGATGGTTATCTTACTCCTTGAATCAATTATTTTTTTTGAAATACCTATTGCTTTGACCATATTGAGAGTACATATATTCAACCTCGTGCCTCCATCTATCAATACATGTTTTACATAGTATTTATGGATAAGAAGTTCAGTGTGAAGGAGTTGATTATGGGGATGAGTCAAAGACTTTTCATCTTCTTCCAAAAAGAGAGATAATGTGGAGTTGATATGTGATTGACCATTGCCTAGAACTTGTCCACATCTATGTCTTTCATAACATTTTCAAAATGTAGGGCTTTTTCAAGAACTTCCCTATGCACTGAAGAGATCTTTAATAACTCAAATGTAAAAATTTGAGCTGAGGTTCTTTGCAATTGATCTACCAATTTATAGTTAGTAGATGGTATGGGAACCATTTGTCTTGACATTGCTAGTTTAGGAATTGTGACAATATGTGGTTTAGACGGTGTTGTATATTTGGATGAGGAATTAACCCCTTTAATTGTGATTTGTGCTTGGCTTTGTATTACCACATTTGAATGTGTCGATTTGTCCTTAACACCTTTGATAGTGATCACATTGATTGATTCATTCTTCATGTTCAACATATTGATCACATTATCATTATGGGAATAGGTGTAATTAAATTAATTTCCTTTCCTTTAGAGGCTTCTCCTTTTTCATAGTTTGGAAATAGTTTATTATATGTTGTGTGATCTTCATTAGATGTATGTCCTTCCACTTTGATCTTTCCTCCATTAATGAGATATTGTATAACGTGTTTGAGTTTAACACAATCATTAGTCTTGTGTCTTTTATTCTTATGGAACTCACAATAGGAATTATCATTCCACAACCTTGGTTTTACTTTTGGTTCCCATATTTTTGACTCTGATACAGTAATGATTTTGTTGTCTAAGAGAGTCTTCAAAACCGTCTCAAGAGGTTCTCCCAATGGAGTAAATGTTAGTTGTGGTCTGGAAATCCATGGCTTATTCTTGTTGGTATCAGTGTTTTCTCTTGGTATTTTTGTTGTTACCTTAGTTTCTTTTCTTGCTTGTAGGATGTTTGTGAGATTAAACACAACTGGTTTAACGTTCACATTCGAGGCTTCAAACACTGCATCATTAAAAAAAAAATTGTTCTTGTTCCACCATTTAGGTTTGTTACTATAGTTTTTAGAGGATTTATTGTCACTTTGGACTGTGATCTCTCCTTTCTTGACCATAACTTCTTCAGCAAAATCACATTCTTTATCATTCTGTCAAAACTAGGAGAATTGATCATTTGTAGGGCATAATTAATTTTAGGTACTAAGTTGTTTATAAATATCTCCATCTTTTCAGATTTAGGTATTGGTCTTGAGTACCTTGCAAATATTCTCCTCCACCATTGCAAAAGGTGCATGAAAGATTCACCTATTCATTATTTTGTATTGCAAAGATTCATCATGGTAAAATTGTGTTGTATGTTTTAAGAGTAATGTTGGATAAATCTTTGAATTAAATCCTCAAATTTTTGCACACTTGGTGTTAGTTTAGAAAACCATTCCATAGCATTTCCACCTAGACTTCCTAGAAATAGTCTCATCAAGTATGTCAGTTCGTGCATGTATTCTATGCTTAGGGCATAAAATTATCTTACATGGTCATGTGGATATGTTTCTCCCATGTATTTTTCATATCTGGTTTGTGCCATGCTAGGTGGGAATGGAACCATGTTTATTCTTTTGTCAAAAGGAAACAGACATATGTGCTCCAAGGAGTATTTCTTTGTTTGTTTAGTCTTCTCTTTCTTGAGCACTACGAGTTCTGTTTTCATTTGATATATTTGTTTCGAGAGTATGGAGATAGGTGTTTGTACCTCTTCTTCCTTCAATCTTTCAACATTATGCTATTTAGGAAGTTTAACTCCAAGAGAAGCTAAATGAAGGAAGCATTTTTCTTTATCTTCCCCAGTGATTTTCTTTAAGGTTCGTTGAAAATTCTTACTTTGTTTGAGTTTATTGTATTCTTATTTCGATATGTCCTCATCACTTTTTGAATCAAACAAAGGATGGTCATGATTTCTCTCTTCTTGAATTTCTATTTTTTTGTGTTCTTGGTTATATTCCTCAAAGGAAGAACTCCATTCATGATTAGGTGTATCCATTTCTGGTGAGTCTTGATCAAAGAGGGGATTCGTTTGAGATGTCTCTCCTTGTAGAAATTTAAGAAATATTGGAGGTCTTTCTGAATCGTCAGCAAGGTATTGTTGACTTCTTGTGTTAACCATGAAAGTAAGGTCTCAATATTGTCAAAAGTGTTCCAATTGTGCCAAAAGGATTTTCCAAATTGTCCAAATAAGTTTGTCCAAGTTGTGGTGATTATGAGTTTGATTGTTTGAAGTAATTGATTCCAGCGTCAGAGGGTTAGAATGCCTTGATGGTGAGTTGGAAACCAAGAAAATTTGTTGAGTGATGTGAAAAAATGATTAGGGATCAATTATGACAACCCTAAATAATATGCAAGGTAGAATTACAATTAGATTGAGAAACAATGACAAACAAACTAGAAAGAACAACTTATGACTGACAAGAAAAAAGGGTATCCAAAACTGCAAAGTTTCTGAGTCAGACACATGTGCAAGTACCCTTTATCCTAGATGCGACTAAATAGATGCAAGCCTAAATATATAGGATGCGAGCATGTTCTTCCTAGATGCAACTCTATTTAATAGATGTGATCCAGGATTTACCAAATGGGAGCTTTCTCCCTAGATGTGACTCTGTTTCCCAAATGTGAGCCAAGATTTACCAAATGCAACTCTCTGATGGTTTTTCCTAATTTTCCCACTTTGTCTTGAAAAATGTGAAAAACTTTCTGACTCTAGGATATGTCTGATGAATTACAGAGTGTTTTTGAGTAGTATAAATGTCTATAATTATCAAAATACAGATTGTTTGGGGGTGTTTATCTTGTCATTTCAATTTTGACACATCAAGAAAGTTGTTTAAGGACCAAACACACATATTCCCTAAAATTGGTGGCATAGCATGAAAATATTTGCTCTTAGACTTAGGTACACACTTAAATGCTAATCAGAATATGAGCGTCACCAAGCACGTAATGACTCTAGTCATGATGTCATATTATCCAACTCAAAATGCAAGTGAGGGCACAAAATGAGAGTATCTTGGGGCAATTACTATTTTCCTTGCACAAAGACTATCACCTTTCAAAGATGAATCTGGTAGTCTTAACTACAAATTGTTTTATTCTGGGCATCCAGTCACAAACATTTCCCATAGAATTGCACAAGGAAAAATTAAGGCGTATAGCCCTATGAGTACCTAGATGAGTGTAGTCTCACAAACAATATTCAAGAAGCTCTGCTCTACACACATCCAAGCATGTCCAAGGAATGATAGTATAAATTCCAAGCACAAAACTAATTACGTCTTCTGAGACTTTGGCCTCAAGGAATCATTTTTATTATAGTGAGATGGAAGGGCTGATGTTCACCTATCCTCACTTGGGTCATTCCCATGAGATTTTTTCCTCAATTGGCAGGCCCTCTAAAGTTAAAATAAAGAAAGAGGAATGGCGGCTTAGGAGTCTAGATTTCTCATTCTTCACGAGGAAGAAGAGCATACTCTCCTATCCATGTTGTTTTCTCCTATCAAACACATCATGCAAGTTTTTTCCTTCAAATTTTCAAACTCAAAACTTAGTCCCCCACATCAAGTTTCTGATTTTCCAAATTGGGAAAAGAGCATAATCCTCTAGTTGGACTAAGAATAATATTCAAATATTCAAATTTAGGTTCCTATTAAAGAAATTAACCAAAACAATTTTAAGAAATTTAAGTTTATTTCCCCAATTTCTTTTCAAATCTTAACTTGATGTTTGAGGTTTTGATTTTCCATGAAGGAAAAGAGCATACTTCTCTAATCAAGTTACGAATGGTAGAGAAATTGTGTTAAGTTCCTAGAATTGTTAAATAAGTTTGGTTGAAATGCATAAGGTAACCTACAAAACCACTTGTTAATAGTTTCATTACATCTTCTTAGCCAAAGAAGACCTCAACAACGTCCTGTAAGAACTCATTAAGCTGCTCAAACAATAAGATTTGTCCAAAAACATGCAAAGTTAGTTGATTAGTCATCAAATTTATCAATTATGCCAGTAGACTAACCAAATACGACTCTAAACTTTACTAAATGTGATCTTATTTCCTAAATGCGATCCAGGAATAACTAAATGCGAGCAAAGGTCCCAAATGCGATCTTTTACACTAAATGTGATCTGGAATTAACCAAATGTGATGCTTTACCAAAAATAATTTGGGATTGAGGATGCAATGCAAGATATCTAGGATGCGAGATTCTTTTTGGGATGCGATCCTTTGCTCCTAAATATGATCCTTTTCTTCCAAAAGTGATTCTGCACCAAAAAATAGAGTCAAATGATAATCAATTAGTTGAAAAATGGTGAGAAATTTGGGGCTCTACCCCACAGTGGGAACCATAAATGTGTGTGTGAATTATGTACCTACAAGATGCAACACAAAACTTCAATATGTCATTTCATAAATGGTGTGAAATATGGAAATCAATTGGAAAGCATAAGGAAACCATTGAAATCAACATATTGCTTCATATCTAAGAAGAGTATGATTTAAGTTATAATTTCCCTCATATTATACATTAAATCAGTGACACATTCAGTCCTAGAATGGAAGATTTATTGAGAATTGAAGCTAACTATCATTTAATTTATGCTTAAAAATGATGCAAAGATTCATTTAAGTATAAATGAAAGTTATCTAATTAGCTATTGAAATCATGAAACAAAATGAAAGCATAAGGATGCCATTAGAATTATAAAATTGTGGGCATATTGAGCTCAAAATCCAATCCTTTTATGGAAGAATTTGAGAAATGAGTGGTTGAGATCAATCTGTGAGGAGAGGTGAGGATTGAATCTTTGGTGATCCATGTGAGTGAACTCTCATTGGTTCATGGATTGAATTTCCATGTGCAAGTGATGAGTTGTATTTAGAGGTTTTATTTAATTCTCTTTTAATTAATTACTTTAGCCAAGGATTAAGTTGGGTTAATTTGATTTAAATAGGCCAAGGTAATTAATGTGAGTTAGTGATGAAATAACTTTGATTTTAGGAGATTAAATTGATTTTGATGAATTATGCCAATAATTGAATAGTTGGATTGACATAATTAGGGGTATGATCACATTTAGGGAAAATAGTGTTTTTTAGTTAGAGTAGACCAAATTAGGGTGGTTACACAGGTGCCTTTAGTTCACTGTTAATTTTCAATGATGACTCCTCAAATGTTTTAAATATAGGTGTAGATGTATCAATAGGTTTTAACAAAAGTACATCAGCATGTAAAGTAACTAAGTTACCTTTAACTTTGTAACCCATAGTTGGTACCTAAGAAGTTCTAGGTTGCACTATCAGCAACATACATGTATCTGTATCTACTAAAAATCAAATATCATCCTTTTACTTTAGATAAAATAAGAGATCATGGCTAAGACTTCGGGAGGGAACAAGGAGCCTATGGGCAGGAAAACTGGTGCAATTTTGAACTAAATGCTTGGCAGTGGTGATGCTACTATTGCTGATGGGGTTACATATGTTGCTGCTGGTGTGGCTAAGGTTAGCGTTCATATGCCTATGTCTAGTACCACTAGAGGGGATCTACTTGAGCTTGGGTCAAATATTTTCGATCAGAAGGGACATAAGTCAACATAGTTTGTTGTTTCCGAGAGAAAAGAAAGGAAAAGATCTTCTAAAATTGGTGGCCCTCTTCAACAAAGAAAATCTTCCAAGAAGGGACCTACCCCTTCTGTTGAATGAAATACTGATGGTAGAACATTGTCACAAACCCCTCTAAGGGAGAATTATCTATCTTTATTTTGTATCCACTGATTGATTTCTCCGTCACTTCAATGGAAATAACTTTGATTGGGAAATTTGTTGGGGGCAGACCTAATACTGAAGTGGTAAGGTAGTTCACCTAGAGAAAATGGTTCCTTAAGGGATAAGTGGACATTGCTTCCACATCCAAAGGTTTTTGTCCTTCAATTTTTCCAGCAGTGAAGATCTACCCAAAATCTTATGTGGTGGCCCTTGAATGGTTGGGAGATTCTCTCTAGCACTCCATAGATGGGATCCTAATCTTGAACTCAATGATTCAGCATTTTTTGTGTCATCCCTAGTGTGGGTCAGATTCCCTAGCCTCCCTTTAGAATACTAGCATGAAGACATCCTGAGAAGGCTAGCTAGTTCATTTGGTGAGCTTCTTTCCATTGATCCTATGACCGCTTCTAGATATAGATGTTTTTATGCCAGAATTTGTGTGGACATACTTCAAATAGCTGACCTCCCGCAAAGTATAAATATTATCTCAAAATTGGGAAAATGGGCACAACCTTTGGACTTTGAGTCTTTGTCATTTGCTTGCTTCACCTACAATAAATTTGGGCATAGGGAAAAGGATTGTCCTATTAAAACCTAGAAAGCTAAGGTTGTGCCCAAGAAAGATCTTGTTAAGACCTAGAAGGTAAAACCCCAGTCGAATCCCCCAACAACCTCCTTTCCAGCTATAGGATTTGAAGATACTAAGAGAAAGATCTGTAGCCCTACAAAGTTCCCCCCCGTAGCTTCCCTTCCTTTGAAGCCTCCAGATTTGGCTAAAGGTTGTAGTATTGAGGTTTCAGTGAGAGTGATTGATTTGGAGCAGAAGGAATTTTTGGAGGAAGGTGAAATAGTGATCCCTCCTGATCATCAGAATGATGAGAGGGATCATGAGGCCTCTTTGGCTCTGCTAGATTTAGAAAAAGATAGTAAGATAGTCAGCTTGGGAGAGGGAGCTATGGAGAGGGTTCTTAGCCTTGAAACACCAAGAAGAAAGAAAAGTTGGGAAGACTAGAGGGAGGAGCCGATACCATTCTTGGATAGGGGGGATGACCTTTGGACTGAGGTAGTCCATAATAAAAAGAAATAGGAAGGTGAATCTGACCTGAAATGTGGAATGTCCCAAGGGGGAGTTATCACTAGAGAAATGAGAGAAGATGTTGGAATACCTAAATATCCTAGGGGTAGAAGATCCAAAAAATTCATGAGAGAACAAGAAAGTAAACAAAGTATTGTAGATGGGTGTCAATGTACCATCCAGGACATCTACTCTCAAGGTAAGAAATGAAGGTCATATCTTGAAATATCAGGGGATTAAATAGCCCCCACAAGAAGGATCTTCTCATAAATTTTGTTCGAGACCATAAGCTAGATATTATCCTCATTCAAGAAACTAAAATGGCTAGAGACAAAGTTGAAAAAATAAATTTTTTTAAGAATTGTGGTGTCATTGGTTGTAGTTCAAAAGGAGCCTCTGCGGGTACAGTGTCCTTTTGGAATCTAAATACTATTAAAGGTTACATTATTAAATATGAAAGAAACTATATGCAATGAAAATTCCTGTAGCTGCACAACAAGTTAAAACATGCATATACAAGATATACCAAATACTAAAAGCATGCAAGAAACTTGGAACACAACTAACTTCTCACTACAACCTCTGATGAGCTAAAACAAGTGCACCCAAGACTTATTTGATTTTCTCTTAGATATTTTGTGGGTGTGCTCTCCCAACACAATGAAATAAATCCCACTATGATAGATGCAAAATGATGAAGATTTGAGCACAAGTATGTGGAACATGCCCCAAATCTCTCAAATGATATATGCAAATGCAAAATCTATACTAAGAATGCAAATGTAAGAGATTAACAACTAGATTGAGATGAAAACTAAACTAAAGATGAAAATCCAAGAATCCAAAATAAACTATGAAAGTAAATCTAGACTATCATGCAAGAGATGAAATCTAAACTAAGTGCTCAAGTGCTCAAGTGTGCAAGAATGCTCCATTCACTAGCTAGTTGCAAAATGAGGAGTGAGGCCTCCTTTTATGGATTTGCTTATGAAAATGGAGGGCTAGGATTAAGTGGTGGAAAATGAGTGGCTGAGATGAAGGGTTAGGTAGGTTTTTGGTGGGAGTGAAGGAGATTAAGAGGCAAAAAGAATGAGTGGCTAGGATTAAGAGGAAAAAAAGGAGAAATCAACCCTCACATTGGAAAAGGTGATTGTGCACATGATTATAGGTAATCTACCTTTAATCAAGATTAGAGGAATAATTAGCAAGAGGTAAATTTAGAGAAGGTAAATGGGAATTAAATTAAAATAATTTCAATTTAATCAAAGTTTAGAAGAACATTAGCTGGTGGAGGAATAAAATAAATCAAATTTATTTTACAATAAGAGATGGAAGGATAATATATTAAATTTAATTTAATATACTATAGTATTTAAATAAAATTTAAATACAAGAGGGAAAATAAATTTATTTAATTAAATTTAATTTAATTAAATAAATAGAAGAATATAACAATATAGTTAATTAATTAAAACTAACCATAATGTTAAGGACAAATATTAATAAAAATTAATATTGAGTGGGAATGGACAAATTTAAGTGTCTACATTTTGCCCCTCTTTAATGCAGTGTCAAAATTTGGCATCGCGTCAAAGAAAAGAAAATAAGAGAATAGGATGTGCCCCCTTGAGAAAATTGGCCAAAATGGACAACTTAGACAAATTTCTCGAAAAAGAAAAATTAGGGCAGAAAAAAGAAGAGGAAAGGTAAAAAAGGATCCCACTAAAAGACCCCTTATAAAAGGGCAAAAGGGGACCTAAAAGGTCATTTGCACCAAGAAGAAGAGGGAAATGGCTAATTTGAGAGACAAGCAGCAACTGGGGGAGCGGGTTTGAACCTACAGATGTCCAGCCGAAATGGGGGAACCGGTGAGTTTGAAAACCCACCTGTAATTATTTTAATGAATAGTTAGTTTTTAAATTTTTTTAAATTTTTTTACACTTGTTAGAAGAAAACATCTGCTCATTGACAAGCATAGCTGCCTATTCAAAAACATGCGGCTCTACTTCACCGTCAATAAGCGCAGCCGCCCGTCTGCAGACGGGCAGGACGCCACCTGGCAGGCAGACGCAGTCGCTGTCTATAGATGGGCGGCCCTGTTGGTACTCGAAACTGCAGATTGGAATTCCTATGGGTTTTGCCTACCCAATGCTGAGAAAACCAACTGTTCCGGCCAACTAACAGGTATAGCCTTAGGGAAAGGGCTACAACCTCTGCAATTCAGGCTCTGCAGGACCTAGGCTGGTGGGCCTTTTCCTTGAACCTTGTCTTCAAGCTCCAAGGTATTTTATAGCAGATAACAAGATCCTCCAACTTCTAATCCCTTCAAAGTTTGGCAAAAGAGAACTCAAAAGTTATTTAGAACTGATAACAATGGATCATAAATATGAAACTGTAATAGATTATTGAATTTTTGATTGAATATATAAATGAATTCAATAGATAGATCTTCACAGAAATACACACTGAAACTAAGTAACCAGGAACCAATATGCAATAACAGACTAGTGCCTTGCTTCCTTTTGGGAAATAGAGTCAAAATCATCCAACCTTAATGTTCAACCTTAGAGACTAATTCACA
>MU226555.1:147888-162901 GCA_018584345.1 Thuja plicata | reverse complement strand
GAAAAACTTGGGCGAGTGAGCGATGAGCTTGTTCTCGATTCAGTCGCGGACTCGCACACTAAGTGGCTCTTTTTGAACAACACATCACGAGTGAGCGATGAGCTCGATTTCTTATCAGTCACGGACTCGTGGATCTAAAAGGTTAAATGATTAATATGCCGCGAGTGAGCGATAACTTTAAAAAACTGCTCGTGCTTCCAATGTAAATGCATCACGACTGAGCGATTAGTATGCTGATGAGCTCGTCGCACACTCGCCAACTGAACTGTTTAGCCATTCAAATTTTATTTTTAAAATTGTGCAACACCAGGCCCTACTGCAGGCGGCAAGCACAACCGCCTGTCAATAGACCGGCGGCTCCGCTGCGCTGGGCGGCGGGCACAGCCGCCCGTCGATGGACGGGTGGCGCTGCCTCACAGTAGGCAGGCGCAACCGCCTGTCAGTAGATGGATGACTCCACCAAAATGGCGGCAGTCGCTGCCATTCTACGGTGAATGGGTGACTCTGCTACGCTGGGTGGTAGGCCGTTGTGTGAGGGTATGGGACAGATAGGCACACCGCACGAAGTGATAGGTAGAGTTACTTATCATCAAATAAGTGACTTCGAGACAAAAGGCGAAGGACTTTGATGACTTGTCAAAAGACACATGGCCAGACAACATGGGAAGGGGACAAGGCATGCCGCTAACAAGCAAGTGCTGGTAACAGGTCAACAGGAAATAAAATTTCCTGAGATTTAAAAACTAGGCTTTATGTTAGATCAAAAACTGACAAAGTTCATTGGTAGCAAGAGCTCGACCATGTGATTAGGTCAAAGGAGCGGTGGCCTGACACGATGGAGCTAAAAGAGGAGCTGACAATAGCAGAGTGGGGACACGTCACATTATGTGGACTACACCATGTCCATGAGTGGCCCTGACTGAGAGCGCATAATGCGCTCCTAACAACATTGATTGAGAGATGGCACTCGAATAGATCAAGTTTTCATCTACCAACGGGGGAGGCAACAGTGACACTACTAGACGTCTAGAGGATAATGCAGGTGTCGATTAGGGGAGATATCCCTAAGTACCGGGTGGAGGGGGCAGAGGCTTACCTGGAGATAAGCTTTAGGAGATAGGTGGATGAGCTACTGATATCACGTCAGTGGCTGACATGGCGAGGGGGACTACAAGTAGGACTACCCTGACTGGCACTATACTTGGCGAGACTAATAGGAGAGAGAGTGATACCTGATCACTCAGGACACGATTTTCTGATTGGATGGGCTAGAGTGCTGAGCTAGATGCTGGAGGAGGAGGAGGGCATAGTGTACTACTGGGGGTACACAATTTTGGCACAGGTATACTATGATCTACACATGTGTGCTTATTGTAATCAGAGGACTATCGGACCGGGCATGACACTACTGCTAGTTTGGGCATGGGAGCATATCATAGTATTCAGACCACTGCGAGAAGGGGGGAGCAGTAGCGATATGAGCCTTATGCATGTCGATACAGAGCACCATTGACTTATGGGGATGTGAGATCAGTGGAGCTATGGCAGAGGTGATTGGATGAGATGATGTTCATTGAGTGGATGCCATACAGGGGTTGCGAGGCATGGGGATATTGGGATGAGCAGCGTGGAGCAGATGATGGGAGTCTAGATGGAGATTTTTTGGGCTATATGTAGAGAGATTGTTGGTTGATTGGTAGGACAACATTTCAGATATCCTGATACATGCCATCTCGGGTCCATAGATAGTTTGGGATCATACAAGACGTAGTATCAGATAGATATCCTCATCCTCTTGTTTCTAGAGAGGTAGGATCATTATGGGGGATAGGAGTGGATATACAGCTGGCCAGAGCGAGCTGGAGAGGGATGCAGCTAGTACCATGGATAGTGGCACAGGCATAGGTATCAAATGCAGGTATTACTATGGAGTATGGTTAGTGGTGGGATAGGCATAGGATAGTGAGATTGACTAAGCCAGGAGATGAAGAGGAGTCAGAGAGTGAGTTAGAGTCAGATGATGGGGGTGCAGAGGGAGATGGGGATGAGGAGGGAGATGATGACAGCGATGGTGGGGAGGATAGAAGAGAACTGATGCCAGCAGTTAAGAGGATTAGATTATTCCAGTCCATAGAGAAGAGGAGAGGAGTGGTCCAAAGGCCAGCCGAGGGAGACCCACCATAGGTACGGAGAGGAGCAGGGTTGAGGGCACCAGAGAGGGGACATGAAGAGAGAGATGAGCCAGCACAGGGGTTACCTCTAGATGATTAGATGTAGGAGGATGAGGGTAGGGGACTAGAGGATGATCAGGTGGCCATACTTTAGGCGGAGATGGCATGGCTATGAGTACTAGCAACATTAGAGAGAGAGAAAGTGGATAGTGCACAAAGAGCCTTAGAGATAATACATGCCCGAGTGGACTCAGGAGAGTTCACCATAGTGGAGACTCATATGGGGGGAGTAGCTCAGCAGGAGACAAATGAGTTGAGATAGCAGATATAGATTTTGACAGGTGACCAGGATCATTGGCAGAGGATGGCAGACAGGTATAGGGGGGAGAGATAGATCACCCTACAAGAAGACTTAGGGTAGGGGGCCTTATAGATAGCATAGGAGGCCTTTGTGGCTAGCAGGTGAGAGGTCAGACTAGTCGAGGAGAGGGAGTACTACATACGACTGTACTGAGAGGCAGTCCCAGCAGGTCAGAGGGCTCCTAAGTATACTGGGAGGGCTAGGAGCCGCAGCTAGATGACAGGGAGAGGTGCATCACAGACATCAGTGGTGATGCAACCACCACGGGACAAAGGGGATGACAACACCAGGGGGGAGGGGGCCCAGCTACATGAGGGTCTACCCCTGGGTACACATTGATACAGTTTTTGTAATTTTTATGACATGAGATGATATGTATAGCGACACTTAGGTGCTCATGCATTCTAGATGTACACTTTATGATGTACTTATTTGATGGACTTGATGTACTTTGTCTATGATGATGACACTACATGTATGACACTTTATGCATATTTATATGATGATGTAGTACTTATCTTGATGATGGCTATATGATGTACTATGTGATGTGTGTGATTATGTTTTATGCAGATGTTTTTATATTATGAATGTATGTGATGATGATGTTATTGTGAGACTGGCACTTTTTATGCAGTGACTAAATGACCTAATGTTAATGATTTATGCATGTACTTAAATAATTAATGGTTAATGTTTTGAATGCATATATGTGTGTGTGAAAATTGTGTAGTGGACAATGGAATGATATGCTAAGATGATTATGAAATGTAGACTAAATGAATTATGCAAGGTAAATTATTTTTTGTGTATCAAAGTGACTTAGAGGAACATATAGCCAGGCAAGGACGGGGGGATAAAAGAAGGCTTCACAATGCAAAAAATGCCCCTAACTAAAATGCAATCTAACTATATAATAACTAACTAAAAGGGATTTACATTGTGTCAAAATTTGAAGAGCACACCCTAATTTGATATAGCGTTGAAAGAATGCATCACATGCTAGAAAGCATGAATAAAATAATTCCTTTGCATGGACCAGACTCAAAAATAGACAAGGTGAGCTTTAATGATATAGATGTAGATAGGTAGTCATGATGGGACAAATTTCATAATCCTCATAGGAAAGCCCTAGTACACCCAAGCCATGATGAGTGGCCCTGGTAGGAATGTGCAAAAGGACTCTGCCCCCAGTAAGGTATGCATAATCATAACCATGTATCCAACAAGAATATACATCAAATCACCACAAACAGATCATACCACACAAAGACACATGCAGAGGTATATTTCATCTCAAATGAACCAAGATATAGGAGATCAATGTCATTCAAGGGAGACACCACCTTGCACAAAGGATGAAATCGAAAAGAAGGCATCCTGACCAAGTAGTCATTTAGTCCAACGTTCTTGCTTGAGATAGATAGAGATGTAGAATACATAATTGATTAGCTAACTTAGGATATATCAGAAAGGTCGATTGATTGGATTGATTGAATATCTTAAGGCAATAGTGATGAATAGAATAACCCATGAGATCAAGAGGTCTTGAGATCGATTTGATGAAGCCCGACATGGTCACTATGTTTGTCAAAGAATCATGATCATGATAAGGCTCATTTTTAAATGGATCATCTATACATGTGGATCCTTATTCCAACTATTTTAACATTGAAGCATCATGTGAGTGTGTGCAAAGTGTGTGAATTTAGCAAAGAAAGGTATGATTCCTGCACAGATATGGGGAAATGGAGAGGGGGAAATCCTGATAGATGGTGGATCTAGGCTAACTATGCATGGAACCCCTAAGGGTTTTCACCATGGTACCTACCCAAGGTGCTTGTTTACCAAGTTTTCACCATTGGACATTTATTGCAAATTTTTTTTTTTTTTTTTTTAGGACTTTTTATATTTTTTAGTATTTTTTCAGGATCATTTTCTGATTTTTTAAGGATTTTTTTAGGATCATAAATTACTATACACCATGCTGCTAAGCTCATGTATAAAACTGCTTGAGATGAAGAATGTTGATCCGATCAGGAATAGGAACTCCTTCAGGTGTTGCAATTTGATAGGCTCCAGAACCATATTTATGAGTGATCACAAACGGGCCCAACCAATTAGGATCAAACTTTCCTTTCTTTTCATGATTCTGAAGATTCCTCATATTGTGTTGAAGAAAAAGGTCACCAACATTGAACTCACAAGGCTTGATCTTTTTATTGAATTGAAGTTGTAGGAAATTTTGATACACATGGAGGTGGTTCAGGGCATTAAGACGTCTCTTGTCAAGGAGCTGCAACTCTTGCAAGTGAGCAACTCGGTATTCTTCTTCAGACATTAGATTTTTGAGAGATATCCTGAGGGAAGGGAGCTCAATTTTGATAGGTACAATGGCCTTGATACCATAAACAAGGGAGAATGGAGTGGCACCAGTTGGAGTACAGATGGAAGTATGGTAGGCCCATAAGGTGGGGTTGAGTTGGAGATGCCAATTACAGCTAGAGTCATCAATGGTCTTCTTAAGGATTCTCAGGAGGGTCTTATTGGTAGCTTCAGCCTAGCTATTTCCCTGTGGGAAATATCTAGAGGAATAATGTTGTGTGATCCCAAATTTATTACAAAGTTCTATAACATCTCTATTCTTGAATGGGGTTCCATTATCAATGAGTATATCTTGGGGGATGCCATAGTGACAGATAATGTAATTGAGTATGAACTTGGATATTTTCTTACTTGTGATATAGGTAAGGGGAATGGCCTCAACCCATTTAGTGAAGTACTCAGTAGCAGCAAGGATATACTTGTGACCATTGGAGGAGTTTGGAAATATCTGGCCAACTAAGTTCAATCCCCAATGGGAGAAAGGCCAAGGGGTGATGGTAGGTTGGAGTTCTTGGGCTGGGGCATGTATCCAATTTCCATGCTATTGATAGGGAACACATCTCTTCACAAAATGGTATGCTTCTTCTTCCATAGTCAGCCAGTAATATCCGATGCAGAGCAATTTCTTTGCCAATGTGAGTCCACTAGAGTGTGCCCCACAGATTCCTTGATGTACCTCTTCTAATGCAATCTTGGCCTCTTCTGATTCTAAACATCTAAGTAGGGTTCCATAAAAATTCCTTTGATAAAGGGTATCTCCTAAGATGGTGTAGCGGGAAGTGCGACGGATGAAGGTCTTGCACTGGTTGGGGGTGAGAGTTAGTGGAATGATCTTATTATGAAGGTAGGCAAGGATTTCATGATACTAGGGTGATTCAGAACTTACAATAGTACACACCATCTTAGATTCCAATTGGTCATAGGCAGGGACCATGAGATTCTCGACAAGAAATTCATAGCGATCCTAATTATCAGGAATAGATACCAAGGAGGCAATAGTAGCCATAGCATCTGCAGCCTTATTAGTTGTACATGGGATCTGTTGGAATTCTAGAAATGTGAACTATTTTTTGAGATCTTCAATCATGCAATGATAAGGAAGGAGCTTGTCATATTTCATTTGGAATTCATCTATTACTTGTTTAATCACCAACTGAGAATCCCCAAAGACCAATAAAGAAGTGAATTTTCAAAGAATTGCGAGGCGCAGTCCTGCAACTAACGCTTCGTACTCTGCAATATTGTTCATGCACTAAAAAGTGAGCTTGTATGACTTAGGGATAAAATCCCCTTGTGGCATAACAAGCAATATGCCTTCCCCTGAGCCTTTTTGTGTAAAAGAACCATCAAAATAAAGTTTCCATGATGGACTCAGGGTAACAATGAGAATGGATTCATTTAGAAAATTGGTAATTATAGGATGATCTCTAGGAGTAGGAGCTTCTGCCAAATGATCTACTATTACCTTTCCCTTGATGGATTTATGATCCACATAATCAATGTCAAATTCACTCAAAATCATGACCCATTTTGTGGTATGACCAGTAAGAGCCACTTTGGATAATAAGTGTTTTAATGGGTCAATTTTAGCAATAAGTTGAGTCTTATGGTTAAGCATGTAGTGATGTAATTTTTGAGCACAGAAAACCACAGCCAAGAATTCTTTCTCAATCATTGTATAATTCAACTCATAGCTAATTAATGTTCTTCTTAAGTAATAGATAGCCCTTTCTTTTCCATTATCATCTAGCTGAGCTAGGAGGGCTCCCAGTGCTACTGTTGTTTCTAAAATGTATAAGATTAAAGAATGACCTAGAATAGGTGGGACCAACACTAGTGGATTGGCTAAATGTTGTTTCATTTGATCAAAATATTTTTGACATAGGCAATCCCATATAAACTTAGTGTCCTTCCTCAGGAGGTGAGAGAAAGGATGAACCTTATCTGCTAGTTGTGCCACAAATCTTCTAATTGGCTGAAGTCATCCTTGTAATCCTTGAAGTTGTTTCAGTGTTTTGGGAGGTGGCATCTCCAAAATGGATTTCACCTTTTTGGGATCTACCTCAATTCCTCGGTGAGATATAATGTAGCCAAGTAATTTTCTTGACTGAACACCGAACACACACTTTTTAGGATTTAATCTCACTTTGTATTTCTCCAGTCTGTCAAAAATCTTTGTTAGGATATCAATGTGTGAATCTCTTGTTTTGGATTTGGCTAGAAGATCATCTAAATAATCCTCCATAATATCATGAAGAAGATCATGAAATATAGTAGTCATGGCACGCTGATATGTGGCTCTTGCATTCTTAAGACCAAAGGGGATGACTTTATAGTAGAATGTTCCCCAAGGAGTTGTAAAGGCAGTCTTATGTTGATCTTCTTCAACAATCCTGATCTGATTATATCCAGAGAAACCATCCATGAGGGACAACATCTCATGGCTAGCTGTCAAATCCACTATAATGTCAATGTTGGGGAGCGAAAAATCATCCTTCAGACATGCTTTGTTTAGATCACAAAAATCTGTACAAATGCGAATGCCCCTAGTAGGTTTACCTACTGGCACAATGTTAGAGACCCACTCAGGATAATCGATAGGTTGTATCATATCGACATCCAACATTTTTTGTAGTTCAAATTTCACCATAAGTGCAACTTTGGGATGCATCTTGCACAATTTTTTCTTGACAGGTTTGATTTTAGGATCGACCGCAAGATGGTGCACAACAAGATCGGGATCAAGACCAGGCATGTCTTTGTAAGTCCATGCAAAATTCACCTATTTCTTATGGAGAAACTCAATCATATCCTTTTGTTCTTGTTCAGTGAGTGATGCTGCAATGTATGTGATCTTAGGATTATCTTCAGTTCTAAGATTAACCTCAATGGTATCTTCAATTAGAATAGAGGATCCTTCTGGAGGTAGCATCATAAAAGGAAAGTCAACTTCTCCCTCTTCTAGCACCTCAGAGAGGTTTTCACTAGAAGATGCATCCTTTATTTTTACTTTTTCTTTGTCAAAAGGTTCCTCAAAGAGGTTTTCACCTAGGGACATTTCTTTTTCTTTTTCATTCTTATTGTCTTTTTCACTTTTGCGACTAAGAGAGTTGACTTGGCTACCAAAGTAGGCTTGCTCCCCACATGTGATTTGATGCTCATATTCTTGGAGATCTCTCAGGCCAAAGAGAGCTAGAACTGCCTCATCAGAATCACAAATGTCTAGAGACGGTGGTTCATCTTGTAAGTTCCAATCAACAAGGTCAAGATTTTTGAGTGGAAGGGTAGGGGATGAAAGATCTAGGGCTGTGATAGCTAAGACATGATAGGTATCATCATTTTCATTGTCATTGTGGGTATTGATAAGATCATTTTCAATGTATTCAAAGGGAATTTCTTGGAACTCCTCATCAGAGTCAATCTCAGATTCGACCGTAGCATACTCATTAGTAAAGGACCTCTTGGTTTCTATGGAACCCAACCCTTTATGTTTAGGATAACCAAATGCTTCAAGGGGTTTTCATTCCATTTTCCTTAACCCCTAATCCTGTGCCATGGTATCCCATTTTTTCTACTATAGGTGGTGCCTTAACATATTTTCCTTCAGGGAAAGTCACAGGATTATCTTTTCCATCTTTATAAAGCTAGGATAGTATGTCATGTTCCATATGCTCATCTAATAGGGATCCCCAATGTTTGAAAAAAATCCCTTTGTATGCCTTGATTTCCTTATCCTTCTGAGGGAGAATCTGAGAAGGTTTACCATATGATCATGGAGAGACAGGGAGTTGTCCAATGCAAAGGGCATTTTCAATCTTATATTCTCCAGGACCTTTGTCGGTGAATGTGACTTTTTCATTAGAAGTAGAGTTGTGGTCTTCAAAAACTTTCTCTTTACCTTTAGAAGACTCCAGTTTATCAGATGTCTCCCCTGTTGTAACATTGCAAGTGTCTTTAGGAATCACTCTAGAAAATTCATTTAATGGACAATAATTAGTTTGGGCACCTTCCAATCTCTTGCAATATTGAAATGGTTCTTGATCTCCTGGAATGGTGACTTCTTGCCCATGATGTGGGAATTTTAGGCATTGATGAAAAGTGGAAGGAACACCTCTTATAGCATGTATCCAAGGTCTTCGCAAGAGTATATTGTAAGGTAGATCAAGATCTAAAATATGGCATGTAGTCTCAATCAATGTAGGCCCAACTTGAAGAGGGAGTGTGATCAGACCTTTTGATTCGCATTCTCATTCATCATATGCCTTTATTGTAATTCTTTTGGAAACATCAATAAGATCTTCAGAGAGACCTATAAATCAGATCATTCTCAAAGTGCACAAATTTAACCCAGATTCACCATCTATAAGGACTCATTTTATTTTATGGCGATGAATGAGGGATTCGATGTGGAGAGGTTTATTATGGTGAAAATCAGGTCCATGAAAATATTTATCAGTAAAAACAAGGTGTTGTTGAGCTGCAAGGTTGCCAATCATAGCTTGAAATTGAGCTGCATTTATGTTTTTTGGGACATGAGACCCTTGGAGGGCCTGTTAAAGGATTTCTTTATGAATGGGAGATGTATCTAGAAGCTCAAGGATGGATATCTGTGCGGGAGTCTTTTTAGTTGAGATATTAGGTCATATCATGATGCAGGATTATTAACAGTGGATGGCGCAGCAGGTGCATTTGTTTAGTTAGGATCAGCTTGCACAGTAACTCTAGCACGATGAGTAGTAGCATTGTAGTTAGTGCCCTTGAGGGTAAGCGTATTGATAGAGTTATCAGATTCTTCAATGCGACCACAGAGAGAATCAAATCCACATGTATCATTGATATCCAAATTTCCACACAATGAGTCAAATCCCATGATACTATTAGTTGAGTATTCGTAAGGGGTAGTGTTGTTGTTTGATGTCAACGCAGAATTAACGTTCTAATCATTTTGATTGTTTTGATTATGATTAGGAAAAGGAGTACTATAAATTTTCAACTTTGAATTTGATGACTGATTGTGTCCCTCAACCTCAATTTTTCCTGAATCAATAAGATCTTGGACATAATTTTTGAATTTCATACACTTTTTGGTATCATGTCCTCAGATAGGATGGTAGTCATAGTATTCATTGTCCTTATACCAGGCAGGTTTAGGTTGATTTTCATCAAAGGGCCTGGTGTTGGGAAATATGATCAAGTCTTGTTCTACCAATCGCCAAAAGATGACGTCTAGAGGATCTGCCAAAGGTGTGTATGTTTGTCATGGACATTGAGCATTATTATTATTACCAGTGTTAATGTTATTCCAAGGAAATAGGAAGTTTTGATTATGGTTTTGTTGCTGAGAGGGTTGTTATTGATTATTATTCTGCTCATTATTGTTCTAATTGTGATTGTTTTTATTGTTGTTATTACCTCAATTTCCATGATTATTGGTAGCCTGAACATTTTGAACATGCTTAGCATCAGTAACTCCATCATTAACAACTCCTTTATTCTTGGACCAGAATTTTGGTTTGTCATTATTGGAATTAGGAGTATAATGTTTAAGGAGACCCTTTTGTAAGAGCCCATCCTCAATGGCCTTTCCCTTGTTAATAACCATATCAAATGTATCAGGGGCAATCATTTTCATATGAAAATCCATGTCAGGAAGCAAATTTTGAGTGAAGATGTCAATCTTTTGTTGTTCAGGTATCTTCCAAGGCATATGATTCACAAGGTGTCTCCACCTTTGTAGGAAGTTAGTGAAAGTTTCACCATTCTTTTGTTTTGTATTGCACAAATCATTAAGGGATACTTGATGTTCAACATTATAGGAATATATCGCAACAGATATTTCAGCCAGATCAGAAAATGAACATACAGATCCTTGGGGAAGACTCATTAACCATTCAAGCACAGGGCCACCAAGACTTCTAGTAAAAAGTCTTTTAAGATAATCATCATTGTAGGCGACCTCCTGACATGCCACATAAAATTCTTTGATATGTCATCTAGGGAATGTCTCCCCTATGTACTTGTAAAATTTTGGGATCTCAAAGTTAGTTGGGAATGGCATCAAGTTGGTGGATTTATCAAATGGGAAAGGACATATCTCCTCAAATGAGAAACTTTTCTTTACACCATTTTGGATATTTTGAAATTGACTTTTGAGCTCATTGATTTCCTATACTAAGTCAAGAGGGTTTGTGTTCAATGGTATTCCAATGTACTTAGCTCCTCCTAAAGGTATGGATGTCATTGATGTTGGGAAACTTGTTGAAGAAGGACCATATTGATGAGTGGCTGCAGCAGAGCCAAATGACATCTTCAAATTATAAGGCAAAAAATGAACTTGAGAACCCAGCAGTTGACATGGTGGAGGAGGGAATGCCTATCCAATGTTTAAAACACTTGTGTTGAATCCAGAAGATGTAGCTATGGTGGTATGTGTGCTAGCATGAGAAGTTGTCAAAGGTATAGCACTCAATAATTGTTGTAACTGTTGTTCGGTCAAGGTATACGTCATGGGTTGAGAAACTGATGAGCTTGTTTGCACTTGAGATACATTCTGTGATTGAGTTCCAACTTGTGTTTGAGAATTACCTTATGTCGTAGGGCCAGATTGTGAGACCACATTGTTTTGAACCATTGATGTTTGAATAGAGGATGATGAGGGTCCAATAGTAGTATACGTGGTCTGAGCTTGTGACACAGTCATAGTAGAACTAGAGGGAACAAAAGCCTTTGTCACTTGTTGAGTAAGCAAGGATTCATCAAAGTTAGCAAGGACTGTGACTCCATCTTTAATGAGACTCATAAAAATTTTAGTCTTGTTGAGTCTAAGGATTTTCTCTACTATTCACACATTTTGAGGATCATTAAGGAAATTTTGCACCTGAGGGGAAGAAGGACCATTATCCTCAGGTTGTTCCACATACTCATTTTTAGTGGGATTATTGGTGATCTCAATAGTGGGTACTCCACTTCCTATGAAATTAGCAAAAGGATTCTCATTGTCCATGTTGTAAGGTAGATGAGACATGTTACTTGTAGATTTTCTGGAACGAGTGACGACCATACAAGATTTGAGGAATGAAAAGATTTGATGGATGATGAAACAAGGAGAAAATTGGACTTATGATTGATTGAAAGAGGATGATTGATTGATTGATAAAAGGATTAATTGATTGATAAGATATGCGATTGATTGATTGGATAAAGAGACAAAGTCTCAAGATTGGATTGATAAGGATTAATGATGAAGGTTTAAGACAAACATTAGTGAAATAGGATCCAAAGGAAGTGTAAACAATAAGGATTAATGTTGATGATCTTCTCCTACTCAAAGATAGAATTATGATCTTGAGCAAGATGGGATTGGATTGACCACTTAAGAAAGACTGATGTTCTCAAGTGGCAGGATTAATTTGTTTGCTAATGATGGGGATCCTTCTAACACTTTGATAAATCTTCCTACCTTATATTTGAGATGGAAATTTGATGAAGGTATGAAAGATAAGGATTGATATTGATTGATGAAGTCCAATATGGATGATGGTGCTCCAAGTTACCAAGATTAGGAAGAAAATAAAATGAAAGGATGAGAGACTAGAAGGATGGAAGGAAATGGTGGTTGAACAAGCAACTGATTGACTTAAGAAGAACCCTTTGAGAATCTATAGGAGAGTGGAACTGAAAAATATTTGCAAAATCTCAAAATTTATTGATTTTAGGTGGAGACACCTGTCTGAAGTCAGAGCCACCTATGTGCAGAGCTGCCTATGTACAGGCAGAGCTGCCTGTGTGTGGAGCCGCCTATGTATAGGCAGAGCTACCTGTGTAGGAATTTGGACAGAAACTTGAAGTTTTGAATTTGAAACCTTGAGAAACTGATTTGATTTGGTTTGAATAATGATGCTGAAGGATGTTGCAGTCAAATTATCTGTGGGAAAGAACAATTCAAGCATAAATCAAAGTCAAAAATGATGTGACCAAGCAATTGTCTTCAAACAATCCAACAAGGGACAAAGCAACTTTGCAGATACAAACACTTGTGAAGCCTGAAATGGTATGAAAATTTTAGCACAATGTGTATGTTCTGATAGCTTTTTCAAGCCCAATATTTCCACTAGTCTCAACACATTCAAAGACACTTCAAGCACAAGCTACCTAAGGAATGGCTTGATATCAAAATCTTTGCCCACACTAGATATTCCTTCACCTCACACAAAGTGATGTTGGCTTTTTCTAGGACTATACACGTTGCGGGTTTTGAAAAGAGACTCAATGCTCGAATCACATAGGCTCCCTCATGCCACATTCATGTTTTAGAATGCCCTTGGGAATACAAATGGTGAGTGTAAAATCTTTAGGCGATCTTGGTAATCCACCTAGATCGATCCTTGCACAAAGATTATGATACCTTCGGAGGTGAATCAAGTAGGCCTCTGTCTAAAAAATGTCTAGTGAAAATTTTGTTTGAAACTACCTCCCGTAGTCCCGCAAGTGAGATTAAGGCCTATAGCCCTACGAGTACCTGATAATGTAGTCCCACACACAGGATTAGGCTTTGCAACTCTACAATATCAAGCATGAGAATGAATTCTCAAAAATTGCTACGTCCCTTGAGAGATTAGTCTCAAGAGCATTTGATTATAGTGGGTTGGAAGAGGCCAAGTCCACCTTGTTCCCCACTTGGGAAATCCCTCTCACTGGCTATGCTAAAGCTCTCAAGAGGTAGCCACTCTAAAAAGGGTACAAAATCTTAATGAAATCAAAAAGGAGACAGAAGTAGGTCTGGTATTTTGATCACCCTAAAAGGATGAGAGCATATCCCTACTACTTGTGATCCTTCAAACACATAAGTCACTTGATTACTTCCTTGGGCTTCTAATAACTAGGGGGAATTCGGTGGGTTTGGTATTTTGATCACCCTAAGAAGGGTGAGAGCATATCCCTACCACCATTTTCCACAAACACATAAGCCCCCAATTAAACTATCTGAGATAAATCAAAAACACAAAGTTTAATTGTATCTCCAAGGCAACCTGCAAAAAAAGTTGATTAGTAGTTTCAATGCTCAAGTCTTCCACAAGTGTCCTACAAGACAATAAATTAGTAGTTTAAAAACACTTTGATCTTGGTCAAACATTCTGCAAAACCACTGTTAGAAGATAGAAAACACCAAAAACCTGCAAGAAAACTAGATTAGCAAAGCCCCACATGCAAAGTATGATGAAAATAAACAAAATTAAGTAGAGCCACCTATCTACAGGCATAGATGCCTATGTGCAAAGATGTTGTCTACAGGCAGAGCCGCCTGTTTGGAACAAAATGTAGAAAAGACCCTAAATCTTGCAAAAAACTAAGACCCAATAGAGCTAAAGCTTCTAAAATGGTACCTATTATGAAAATGTAGAATGAAACTATTTTAAAAGTTCCTAAAAGTGCAGACAAACCCTAAAATATGATGCAATATGCAAGACAAACTCTTTCTGTCAGAGCTACTTGTGTACAAACAGAGACGCCTATCTGAGATAGAAAGAGAATAACAACTAGAACTAGCAAGATTTAAAACCTAATATGCTTGCAAATACAAAAGAATGCTTTCAATGACAAAATGAACTAAGGAACTAACCCTAAAATGACTAAAAAATGTAGGTCAAACAACGTAGAAGACCAAAATAAGAAAGGAAACTCCCTTTCTATTGGAGTCGCCTATGTGCAAGCAAAGTCGCCTATGTACGGAGCCGCCTCTGTAGAGTCAGAGCCGCCTGTGTGCGGAGCCATCTCTATAGAAGCGGAGCTGCCTATCCGTCAGTCTGTCTAAAAAACCTACAAAATAAATAAAAACTAAGATGTGGGTACCACCGGGCGTGCCAAAATGTATGCAATGAAAATTCTTGCAGCTACACAACAAGTTAAAACATGCATATACAAGATATACCAAATACTAAAAGCATGCAAGAAACTTGGAATACAAATAACTTCTCACTACAACCTCCGATGAGCTAAAACAAGTGCACCCAAGACTTGTTTGATTTGCTCTTAGAGATTTTGTGGGTGTGCTCTCCCAACACAATGCAATAAATCCCACTATGATAGATGCAAAATG
>MU226555.1:125769-147838 GCA_018584345.1 Thuja plicata | reverse complement strand
AACAACTAGATTGAGATGAAAACTAAACTAAAGATGAAAATGCAAGAATCCAAACTAAACTATGAAAGTAAATCTAGACTATCATGCAAGAGATGAAATCTAAACTAAGTGCTCAAGTGCTCAAGTGCTCAAGTGTACAAGAATGCTCCATTCACTAGCTAGTTGCAAAATGAGGAGTGAGGCCTCCTTTTATGGATTTGCTTATGAAAATGGAGGGCTAGGATTAAGTGGTGGAAAATGAGTGGCTGAGATGAAGGGTTAGGTAGGGTTTTGGTGGGAGTGAAGGAGATTAAGAGGCAAAAAGAATGAGTGGCTAGGATTAAGAGGCAAAAGAGGAGATGTCAACCCTCACATTGGAAAAGGTGATTGTGCACATGATTAGAGGTAATCCACCTTTAATCAAGATTAGTGGAATAATTAGCAAGAGGTAAATTTAGAGAAGGTAAATGGGAATTAAAATAAAATAATTTCAATTTAATCAAAGTTTAGAAGAACATTAGCTGGTGAAGGAATAAAATAAATCAAATTTATTTTACAATAAGAGATGGAAGGATAATATATTTAATTTAATTTAATATACTATAGTATTTAAATAAAATTTAAATACAAGAGGGAAAATGAATTTATTTAATTAAATCAAATTTAATTAAATAAATAGAAGAATATAACAATATAGTTAATTAATTAAAAATAACCATAATGTTATGGACAAATATTAATAAAAATTAATATTGAGTGGGAATGGACAAATTTAAGTGTCTACATAAACATCTCCTGTATCAGATTTAATTATATTAGATATGGCTTTAGTTGGGTGATCTAAAATATTTATGCGCCTAACTCTAAAGTGACAGGGATAAATTCTGGAGACACTTGGAAGTTGACAAAAGAAACTTTATTAATGATAGCTAGATGGTGGTTGGAGACTTTAATACCCCTCTTAGTGACTTAGAGAAATTTGGAGGAGTCTCTTCTTAGTTTGATAGCAGCTTGGTGCTTATGGAATTCATTAATAATCAACAACTCTTGGACCTTGAACTTAGAGGAGGCACCTATACTTGGTCTAATCGTAGAACTGTGGATGATCTAATCCAAGTTTGGCTAGATAGGGCTCTAATCTCTATGGACTGGATTCTCGACTATGCTTTCTCTCTGTCAACTGTGCATCATATTAGCTCTGATCACTCTCCCATATGTCTCTCAACCAACCCTATCTTTGGTAAACAAAACTCTCCTTTCAGATTTGAAAAAATGTGGATGCAACACCCATATATGGAAAGGAACATTGCAGATTGGTGGGATGTTCATGTGGAGGGACCGACTATGTTTAGAGTTGTCCAAAAAATTAATAAAGTTAAAAACAAGGTCAAAACTTGGAATAAAGAGGTCTTCGGGGATATCTTCAAAACTAAAATTGCTATCAAATTTGATCTCTAAGATTTCCAAGATATCATTCAGGAGGAAGGTCATTCTGAGGAGAATAAACTGGAGGAAAATAAGATTTAGGCAAATTACCAACACTCATTTCTTCCACATGACAACACAAAAACATGAATCAGCTAAAAGAATTGACTACCTTAATAGCAACCAGGGGAAGCTGGAGAATGAAGCGAACATTAAGAAAGAAATATCAGGATTTTTCTTTGATGTTCTCACTAAGGACCCCTCTATCTCTGTGGGTAACCAGTCTAAACTTTTGGATGCTATCCCTAGCCTCATTCTATGTAATACCTTCTATAAGATTGTCTCAAAATTCCTTGCTGTTAGAATTCTTTCCATCCTCCCCTCTATTATTCCCCCCTAACAGAATGGTTTTGTGCCGGGTAGACAGATTCTGGACTCCATTATGACTCTTCATGAAAATATCCACTCGTTGGAGGCATCTTAGAAATAAGGATTCCTTATGAATGTGGACCTTTCTAAAGCTTACAACAGGGTGGACTGGGCCTTCCTTTGTAAATTTTTGGAGTCTTTTAGTTTTCTTGGGAAAACTATTAACCTTATCCATCAACTAATTTCCTCTTCTTCTATCTTTGTTTTGGTGAACAAATCTACTTCCAACTTCTTCTCCCCCTTTAGGGGCCTTCACCAAGGGGATCCTATCTCCCCCATTCTCTTTTTTATTATGGCTAAAAGCCTAGGGAGATTGTTTTCTAGTTTTATTCAGTCTGGGTCATTGCAGGGTCTCCTCATATCCTCCAACTACTAGTCTTTCTCTCATGAACATTTTGTGGATGACATTATTCTCATGGGGACCTCTTCTATCAAGGAAGCTAGATCTATCAAGAAGACTCTTAACACTTACTCTTCTACTATGGGGTAGCTTATCAACTGGGAGAAAAGCTCTTTGTTTTTGTTAACACTCCCCTTCATAGACAACAAAAGATGGCTTCCATCCTAGGATGTAAGATTTCTCCCTTCCCCTCTGTCTACCTAGGCCTCCCAATAGGTTTGAAACCTCTGAAGTCCTTCTGGAATGGTATCTTAGACAGAGTTAATCACAAACTTGCTGGATGGAAAGGAGCTCTTCTCAACCAATTTGGGAAGGTTATGCTCCTTAAATATTCCCTCCAGAATATCCCTGTGTATGCTCTTAGTTTGTTTCATATTCCCCAAAGTTTTCTGATTCTATTGAGAATCTATAGAAGATATTTTATGGTCAAGAATTGAGGAAAAGAATAGGCTCCACCTAGTGGCATGGGATAATGTGTGTAAACCTCTTAAGAATGGAGGCCTTGGCATAAAAAAAAGAGGTTAATCAAGCTTTTCTGGTGAAATATATCTGGAGAATCTTTGATGAAGAGAAAGAATGGAACAAAATTATCAAATCTAAATACCTCTATGATTCTCCTACTTTAGGTGACTTCTTTTCTTCGCCTATCAACATGCATGGTTCCTTTATTTGGAACAGTGTTCTGGAAGCTAAATCCCTTGTGGCTAAAGGTGCTAGATGGAGGGTTGGAAATGGCCATAAAATCAAATTTTGGGAGGACCTTTGGATTAAAGAGAAACCTCTCATTTAGTATGTTGAATTTACCCATCTTTCCCAAACTTGTATCACTAGGTTTGGTAGGCAAGTTACTGATAAGTGGAGGGATCACAAGTAGGTTCAACTCAGTGACATTGTCTGGGATCTCAAAGCTATTGATCTTGATCTGATCCCTTGGGAGGTTAAAGGTATTGGGGAAGACTAGTTGATCTGGTCCCCCAACCCAAGTGGTAGATTCTCTATTTCCTTGGCTTACTCCATCTCTTTCAATCAGGACTTTGTACCCTATTGGGATAAGGTTTGGACCCCCTATCTCATCCCTAAGATTAACATGTTTTACTAGTTGTTTGTCCAAGATAAGGTTCTCTCTATTGAAAATATTTCTAAGAGAGGCTGGATGCTTCCTAATAGATGCTACCTCTACACCCAAGATGGTGAGACCTCTACCCACCTTCTCTTACACTTCTCTTTCTCTAGAGAGGTTTGGTCAATTGTTATGTAGAATTGGAACATCAACTAGGTTCTCTCAAGCTCCATATTTTATTTTGTCTCCCAATGGTGTTCTCCTATCTCTCATTTTCTAGGGAAATTACTATGGAACCTAACTTCCCCCCACATTATCTGGATGATTTGGAAGGAAAGGAACAACTAGATCTTTAGAAGTGACATCTTTGATCCTCGGGTGGTTGGCTCTAAAATTATCAGGAACATTTTTGAGAATATTCAGATGGATTGTGATCTGAAACCTGCCCTGATAAAAGGTACTAGAGACAAGAATATTCTAAGGAACTGGAATTTTTCCTCTAGTTGTACCCACGATAGTAGAAAATGGGATGGTGTTGTGTGGTCTTCCCCCCAACAGGTTGACTCAAGGCTAACTTTGATGGGGCTGCAAAAGGGAACCCAGGTAAGGTGGCTTATGGTGGCATCATCAAAAAATCTCATGGAGCTTGTGTTGTTGTTTTGGCCCTCCCCATTGACATCCAAACTAACCACATGGCTGAAGCTATGGCTTCCCTTCAGGTTTGTATGGTGGAAAAGAATCAAAATTACACTAATCTCTGGCTCGAATGCGACTCAATGAATATAATTAATTGCATTAAAGGAAATCATAAACCCTCTTGGAATATTAAACACAAAATTGTGTAGATTAAAATGCTCTTAAGTAGTTTCAGGGATACTTATGTCACCCACACATTTAGATAAACTAATGTTGTGGCTGATAGCTTGGCTGATTTGGGAGTATGAAGTGATGATGTCAGATCTTGGAAAGGCGAAGAAGGGTTAAACTATGAAGTCCTAAGCCTCATGAGGTATGATCAAATCCATCAGAATCAAGGTTTAATTAGTACTCATGATTAAAAGGAAAGGTAAGTTGTTAAAAAGAGTCACACAGGCATCAAGGACGCATGAAGGAGAGGGAAATCATTACTCAAAATGTGGGAGTTGTCAAGTGCAGGGTCTTTTCATGCCTATTAAAAGCATCACTTTCATTATTATTTCTATACTCTATTATTTTCTTTCTGCCTATGATAGAAAATTTTCTATTGTGTTTCCTTCCAATGCTTCATTCTCTGTGATCATGGGAGGTAAACTCAAACGCAAAGAACCCACTGTCTTCAAGTGGAAAAAAGAGGAAAAGGTGTGGAGTATTCTTAAATAGGGTGGATTCATCAACTACATGGAGCATATTCATGAGCATGAAAAAGACATTTCTAGAGAATATTATGATAGTTAGAATAACGACAATGTTACTCTGTGTGGTAAGACCTTTAATGTCAATTAGAAGTTAATTTATAAAATTATGGGTATGAGTATGTCTGGTCTAAAATATTATAGAGGCTGAGTGATGGCCCAGAATGTAGCCAGGCATTTCCATAAAACCCTTGACAAAAAATCCCTCCTTGTCAAGCAGAGTGGGGATTTTTACTTGCATGACTACATGAAGCTGCTTTGGGGGAAAATTGCTAAGGCCCTTATGCAATATTTCACCCTTGAAGGCCACTACAATAGGATTTATAACTTATATTTTATGATGATCAAGCACTTTAGTTATAATAGGAATATTTCTTTTCCTTTTTGGTTGTTGGAATCCTTAGGTTCCAATATCTTAGAGAAAAAGAAAATCCCTAAGAAGCCTATCTTACACGATGGAATTATTATGCTCACCTATGATTATGAAAATTTTAAGCTGCAGGTTCCTTCTCTAGTGAGTGTGAAGGGAAAATATAGTAAGGGTAAAAGAACTCTCATGGATGAGAATAACCCCACCAAGAAGAAGCACAAGAGAAGCTCTAAAAATGAGAATATTAAGGTAGCTAAATTCCTCACAAAGGAGGCTGGTATGGACACAAAAGTATGGGAGGAGGATAAAGATATTTGTGTCTCCTTGCACCAAGAAGTAGAATAGAGAACTAGGGATGATGTTGTTGGATATAACTCAAACATGGAGAGAAATAATGGTGAGACTGATAAGCCTGGGGATATGGACACTGAAGACCCAAAAGATGACTTGGTTCCAAAGTAGGAAGGTTTCATGGAGACTTTGTGGAGAACAAAGGGCCTAGTAACATGTTCCCTAATGTGACTAAGATTGCTAACACTCCCAATGTTGAGGAAAACCTAGCTATTATGACTCAGCCTGACTCAGGCAACAAAGTTTAGAACACTCTTGTTTCCATTGTTTTGGTGGATTATGAGGACTCTAGGATAAAAGATGGGTCAACATCTAGGGTTAAATTTGATAAATTTGGAGAAAAAAGCACAGAGTTGAAGGATTGGGAAGAAGGTGACAAGGTGAAACCTGAGAAAAGTTAGGAGGAAACTAATAAGAAGAGAAAAGTTATGTATGGGTTTATGAAGGCTTCCAAAGATCACACTGATACTGATATGGAAATGAGTACTTGGTTGGATGAAGAAATAAAAGACTTAAGTACCAAACACTCTGAGATGTAGGAAAAAATGGATAAATTGCAATGTTATTGGCTAAGCCAAATATTCCAAAAGATGGAAAAGATGATTGTGTTGGAGAGTATGTAAAGGGGCTGATGGAAAAAATGGAACTTAAAATCAATACGGTGGTCAAATTTTTCTTGCAGACTACTTCCAATTGTATCCAATGCATTAAGGAAACCCTCAATAGGATCATGAAGTAGAACTACGAAGATATGAAGGTGATTATTGATAATCTGCAGTCCCTTATGGCTGTGTTGGAGGGAAATTCCAACCCTATTAATGTTGAAGATATCGATGACAAAGGTAATACTAGTTGTACTGGCTCTAGTTCTAGAACTAGAGGAAACACTAAAAATAATAAGATGGTCAACTCTAAAGATATTGATAATCTCAGAGATTCTATCAAGCAATATGAGTTGATGAAGGAGGACACTGTTGATCTCATGAAAAATACTTCTTAGCTTGTTTTTCCTAGTCGATCTATTTTTTGCTATTGAGCATTCTTTTTTGTTGGTTGTTGGTGCTAAGGAGCTGTTGTAATGTCTTCTTATGTTCCCCCCCACCTGTTCCTTTTTGGTATGTTCTTAATCTTCCTATCTTATGCTATTTTGTAAAGGGTTACGGTTCCCTTCAAAAACTAGTTTTTCCATAATCAAAAACTATATTGTTTGGGATTCTCTCTCTTAAGTGCATTTTGCCTTGAAAATATTTAAAGTATCCCCACATGATAGTATTGAAATTATGTCCTAATGTCCTGATGAATTGCTTAATTTACATAACTACCGGTTGATCTTTTATCCATGTAATAGGACATATTCCTGGAAATTAATTCTTCGGATAGAAAAACATACATACCAGGATTGAACCATACTTGAATGATTTCTTCTTATCTTTCTTGATCTTCTCCATATTCACAAAGAATTGGCTACTCATCATTTCACATAAGTCATACTTTGCATCCTCTTTCACCATTCTGTATTTAGGATGATTTGCTCCACCATGTACACTATTCAACCGACTAGACACATATAATTTGTATCCAACCACCATTGGAGAAAATCTCACTTCTTTTTCTTCAATATCTTTGATAGTAATTTCTTGGTGTTCTTGTTTATATTTGGTCAAGCGGGTAACCAAATTAGCAGAAAAATTCTGCAGAGTTGGTGCCTCACCGGTCGCACAAAATCTAGTAACACAATTGATTAATTTCTTTGTGATCTTGTGAGGTTTTTCCAACCAAATAAACTAACTGTGGACTCTTCTCAGTATATACCTTATCCATTATGGATGAAAATCATAAATAATCTCGACTGCATATGGAAACCCTTTATGCACCAAATACAAATGCTTGTTCTTCAACTTTACATCATCACTCAAAGTAAGGAATTAATGATAGGTTTCATCAGCTCCAAGTTCTTCCAACTTTCACTGTATGAATGAACAAATGTATTTAGTTATCAATACACCATAGGGTATTGATGATATGGCACCCATAGGATCATTCTTGTTAGCCTTCAATGGATGTAGCTTGAATATTGGTTTTGGCTCATCCACAATATTGATCATCATGGGAGTATCCATAATGATAGAAATAACACTCCTATAGAATATTCACTCAATACGCAATAACCTCCAATTTCACTGATAGGAGTTCTTTGACAACAGATATAATTCATTTCTCAAAATCTCAAGTTAAACACAAGAAATGCTCAAAATTGCTTAAGAATGTATACAAATGATCTCAATTGAAATCATAATAATATAAAGTAAAAAAGTGTTTACTTTAGCATCTATATATATCATTGAAAATGTAGTCATTTTTTTCAACAATTAAATAGTGCTTTTCATCGGATACAACAATTATAACAAAATAGCCATTATATGTACACACAAAACCACATATATCACTTTATCTTCACAAGCATCATTAAATCAAAAATAGGCATCTCAATATGCATATGAATCTTACCGCTCATTAACTAATAGGGGTTCTTTAGGATTTTTCCTTTTTAGTGCTCCCCCTAAGTCATATCAGACTTAGTTCACCAATGGATTCTCCACACTTCCTGAATTGGTGGGGTTCTCAGACAACTCAAAAGATTTCAGTACACCTTTTTCCACCCATGTCATCTTCATTTCACTTCTGACTTCCTTAGCATCAACAATTCTCTTACCTTTATCATTTGTATCTTTTTTCATCGGATAACCTATGGTATACTTTCTTGCTCTACATGATCTAGCAAGATGACCAAATTTATTATAGGTATAACAAGCCATACCTATTTGACTCCAAGATCCACCATTGCCTCTAGCTGACCCTAGTCTACAATTCACATCCATACATCCATTGTTGTGACAGATAGAATAGGTAACATTTGACTAGTTGCCCTGATTATTAGGTCTCTAACTATTGTAATCATATGACCACTAGCTATTGATTCTTTCCCTGCACTCATTAGATTTATGTCCAAACTTATTGCAATAATAACAAGTTACTTGGAATGCATTGGATCTATCATAGTATTTATCACCTCTACCATAGGAATTATCTAATCTAGTAGTAGGACCTCTAGGTCTCGCATTAGGACCAATAGGTTAAACCAACATACATTAGCATTATGACCTTCCTTATGACAATTAAAACATACCAGTTTATACCTTCTCTTACCAGTGTTATTGTTCACCTTGGGTTTTTATTTGTCTCCTTTATTAATGTCCTTAGTTCTAGATTATTCACCAGTTTCAAAGTTTGAAAAACCTAAACCATGTTTCTCTCCATTCTTCCTTTGCCTAGCAATTTGTTCATCAAGTTTAGCAAAACTCTTGTTGAATTTATCCAGTAGATCATTTGCAGTTTTAAGCTCTACTTTTAGCTTATCATTCTCTTTCATCAATCCCTCATTCTCTCTTGAGATGTCAATATTTTATTCAGTTTTTTCATGTAATTGTCCATTCAATGCAACAAATTCTTGCTCCAATATGAATATTTGCTCCAACTTTTCAGTTAGGGTTTCATCTTTATCCTTTAGGGAATCTTCAACAGTTTTCTTTGCATCCTTAGTAACTATTCTTCCTTCAAGATATTCACACATCCTTATAGACTGACTTTCAAGCTCACTTTTCGTATTAGCCACCTCTTGTTTAAGTCCATTGTTATTATCTATCTGATTTGAAATTGCTTCCTCAGATTCTTCAGACATATTTCCTTCATACAGTTTCTTAATGTAGTCTTGACTTTCCATCAATTGCTCAGTGACTTCTCTTCTTTTTGCAAGGGAGTGTCTAAAATTTTCCTTTAGTTCATTGAGTAGCCTATTTGCATCATCAAGTTTCTTCCTATACATGTAACTCTCCATGTTGGTTATTAGGGATCTTTTTCTCAAGAAGTTAAGCATAATATCAAGAGGACCAGTGCTCTGATACCAATTTTTATTATGAACAAGCACTGAGAGAGGGGGGATGAGTCAGTGTAAAAAAATATTTAATAAATTTCACCACCCATCTAGGAAAGCTAATCAGTAACTTCCAACTAATAAAATATGCAATAGATAATACCAAACATAAGTAAAAAAAAATCATGCATACACAAAATAATCACATACGATACATATATTTTTCACATGAAAACCCTTGTTGGAGGAAAAAATCCACAATGGGGATGACACCCACAAGTCACCTTACTACAGTAAAAATGTTTACCTTGATAGGAGCTACAATAACCTTTCTAGGGTTCACCATATTAAAAGTGACTAGTACCTTGTTAGAAGTATTAAAAGACTTGTTAGAGTTTACCTTGCTAGAGGATTTCAACCTTCAATAAATAAGTTACCCTATTAAAGGATTTACAATAAAGACATGTTAAGATCTACCCAGTTAAGGTATTTAACTTGATGCAACTCTTAGGAAAATAACAATAATAATGATCTGTAGAATGGCATTGATTTCCTATTAGATCCTTTCTACTCCTTTTGTCTATGATGTTGTACTGATATGTACTTCTTCAATCTATGATTATTGCACTTCAAAATATGATTGCAACCCTAAATCACAATTTAATAACTTTGCTTATATAATGTGTTCTTAAGTGGTTTAAGACCTAAAAACTTTCCATACAAGTCGTCTCAAAATAATTATCAACCTCCTTGAAATCAGTGTCAAACATACCTAACACATCATCCCCAAACATAATATACATTTCCATAAATGATAGTCAACCTAAAATCTAGTGCCTTAACTAATTCATCATGAAATTTTGATCAGTGACCCAATAGGTACATTGTCTTCCACATCAAAAACATAGTTCACTCAAAATATCAAATTAGTTGTTTAGATCAGAACCATTCCATATGAATGTCTCCTCTAAGGTCACATCTTTGGATTTTATCTCTAACTCAACCACTACCAATTTAACTGACTAAAATTCTTCTTCCTATACACCTCATGTACACCGATCAACATACTTAAATTTATCTATCTTTACTGATCATGTATGGATCTTACCGGTCGCTCCAATCATATTGGCTGAACATGTTGCCATTAATGATAACCAATTATGAATCTACAAATGATTCATCTTCATATCTCCTCCAAACTACCATAATGCCAACAATTATGAAAAAAGGTAAGGCTCCTGGCTCGGATGGATTTCCGATTAATTTATTTCAAGAATTTTGGGAGATTATAAAATTTTATCTTCTTGAAGTGGTTCAGAGATCCCATAGGAATAAAAAATGCTTAAGTCTATGAATTCTACCTTTTTGGCTCTCATACCTAAGAAGGAGGAGGCTACGTGTTTGGATCAATTTAGGTTGATTGCTTTATGTAATGTTGTTTACAAGATCATCACCAAATTGATTACTAAAATACTTAAACCACTCCTTTGCGCTTTGATCTCTATGGAGCAAGGAGGATTTGTTGGTGGAAGAAAAATTCTAGATGGTTTCATGATAGAAATGGAGGCTATTAATTCTATGGCTACCTTAAAGGAGAAAGCTATGTTTATTAAACTTGACATGGCTAAAGCTTATGATTGGGTGAGTTGTAATTTTTTACAAAAAATATCTTGGATTTTTCCTTTGAAGAGGAATGGGTGAATTGGGTTCTCATTTGTGTGACTGCTTCCTCCTTTTCCATTCTCATTAATGGGAAACCTTCTAAACTATTTAGTGCTTCTTTGGGGCTTCATAAAGGGGACCCTTTATCTCCTTATTTATTCATTATCATGGTGGAGGGTCTTGTTAGATTTATTAAATCTTAGGTGAGGCAGTGTCTTATCCAGGGTTGGAGCTGGAACAATAATCTACCTCCTTGTTCTCATATGTAGTTTGTGGATGACACTTGTTTGATGGGAATGGATAGAATTAATGAGGTAGTGAAATTTAGGAGAGATTTAGACATTTATTTGAAAGCTTCAGGTCAGAGAATTAACAAGGATAAATCTTCTATCTATTTATTTAATACTCCTTAGCTTTTTCAGAGCAGAATTACTAGGATCCTTAGATTTTAGATTGGTTCTCTTCCCTTGATGTACCTTGAGATTCCTTTAGATTTAGGATCTCATTGAAAAGATTATTGGAAGGGGATTTTAGATAAATTTTTAAGGTTAGTCATTGGACTTACAAGTGGTTATCTTCTCCCGAGAGAGTGATTATCCTAAATACTATGGTGCAGGCTCTTCCCATTTATAGGTGTTGTTAGACCCTCTGTGTATATACATATATATTTGTGTATATATGTATCTTCATTATTCATCTTCCATGGCTGACATGTCTCTACAATATACTTGCAAATGTGTGTAAACAAAAGAGAGAGATATAGATTAGAGTTTTCTTTTTATGGTAAAATTTTTATCCCTAACCCTAATTTTGAATTAGGGTTAGGGTAGGGATTTTTAGAGTTAATTTTTTATCTTTTCTTTAGTAATGGGAGATGTTAGTGGGGGTCTTTTAAAATAGTCGGGTGGGAAACCCTTTTTACTTTAACTTAATGTTAATAGTTTCATTTAATCACCTACTTTTCTAAAGAGAATAAGATAATATGTTAGTAATGCTATTAAGATTTTTTTTATCATAGATGTTGTTTAATTATTTAAGACTTCGTTAAGACTTTAAGATTAAAGTTATTAACATAGTCGGTGTATAGTAAGTAGAAATGTAAGTAGTTAAATGTATTATAATTAGTGGTCATTAACAATACCACTTTTTAAATTTAATAGTAAGCTAATAGAACACTTAAATAAATTTAATAATTTATCAAATTTTATAAAGCTTGATGAGTGTTATTTTAAATGGATGATTTTAAGTGGTTAGGATACATTATCAAATATTGGATTAATTTTTAATTCAATATAGATTGAGAGTTTCATTACCTTTAATTAATGTTATTTATATATTAACTTTAATATAACCTTCTTTTATAGAGGTAACATTATTATTTTATTAAAATTAAGTTTTAGACTTAGGATCTCCTTTTAGATTATTAAAACATTAAGTTGAGTAGGGAGATTTTTTTTAGTCAACATTATTATATGATCTTAACTAGGTAATGTTATTTTTACATGGTCAATACAGGTGGTCAGTGTATTGGCCAGTGTAAAAATAATATTAAGGGTTAATTAGATAACTAAGATTTAAAATCTTGATTTAATTTAAACAAAAAAACTAATGTGAAGGAATAGTGTGTTTCCAAGCTTTAGATTAACTCTAAAAAACTTTTGAAAATTGTAAACAATCTAGCTTGACCCTAGTAAACTCATGGGTTGAGTGACGTTGACTCATGTCTTGATTTCTCCTCAACCCTAAAAATGTCATTTGATATACTATCCCTTATAACCTAAACCCTTTTGTCTAGCTTGTTTTCTAAAAAGTGCACTTAGTAAGCTTGAGGGAACAATCACTTCATCGCTTACAGTAAAGCTTTAAAAAAATTTTTGTTGCTTTTTGACTTGCAAAATTGGGCATGATAGTTAAATTTTTTTATTTTATTCATCACCTACCACAAGTCACCATCAAGCTTTTGTATTTTATACACCTTCACAAAGGTTGAAGCTACATATTTTTTCTTATAAAAAAATCATAATAGTACCCTAGATAAAATGACTATTTCCACCTATCATATTGTGAATGTTGTGAAGCGTATTTATCACAATTATTATTGAAACCATCTTGTGGACGTTGATCATTTCTTTATATATTTCCACACAATCTATACCTCATAATCCTTTAGAATTAGTTTTATTAGAATATTAAAATAACATGTGCAACTAAAAGGACCTTTGTTTGTATGTTCTTCACTATTTTGAGAATGTTAAAAAAAAGAAGCAAAATAGTGAAATTTTCACTATTTTGTGGGGTCTAAAAATAATGGATGTGAAATAGCAAACCCATCATTCTTTTATAGGAGTAAAAAACAACAATTGTGAAATAGAAAAAGTGTCACCATTTAACAAAAGATAAAAATGAAGGTTGCGAAATAGTGAACTTGACACTATTTTACGAAGGGAATAAATTACCACTTGCAAATTGGAAAAAAGGTCACCATTTTGTAGGGATGACTAAAGTGGGTTTGCAAAATGACATCAGCAGTATTAAAAAGAAAAGATAGCCACCTTGATGAGTAGACAATGCACACATGTAAAGGCGCAAATATTTAAATGTTGATGAAATTGAAGTAAAGGAGCTCTGGTACAATTTTAATCATCTCAAAATTACAAAGTTGAGCATCAAGGAAATGTGAAAGTGAGAGCTAAGATGGTGCATAAAAATTGCAAGAAGTCACAGGGAGTTGGGCGCTGCAGAACACAATTAACAAAGTAAGTTCATCTTCTTCTCCACTGGTCGAAATGTGTTTTAAAATGCCTAGGAAGAAGGATGAGGATGTAGGAAAGAATGAGCCACCCAAGATCCCTTTGCAGAAAGCTCTTCTAGATTCATTGCCAAAACTAAAGTTACGTTTCAGGATGCCTGGGGAGAATGTAGAGATACTAACACTCCTCACACTGGTAGATCCCTATTTTGGTATTTTTACAATAATAGAGATGAGGAAGTTCCTCATTCCAACCCTTCAAAACTTGACTTAGAAAATGATATAGTGCCAAATGTTTTTATAGATATAGATCTTATTGATGTCTTTGCCTACAATTATAAAAGAGAAACAAGAATATTCAAAGCGATTGATGGAAACCCTCTTTTGGCCATCACAAGATCATGTATTGGAGAATGCTTTAGCCTGAATAAACAAGGACTTACTAAGATTGATAGAGAAGGATATCTAGTGGATTATAAAAGGATGGTAAAAATATTTGGACTACAGGAGGTAGTTTATTTCATGAAAAGAGGCAATGATAATAGATCAATGACTGTAAACAATAAGGCTCCATTTCCTACACTTGAATTTATAGATTTCTTTCAAAAAATATATCATGGTTGGTGTGAGTTTTATAGTGATAATAATACAAGCAGGGTATCATTTGACTTAATGTATATGTTCATGAGGATCTAGAACCGTAACATTAACTTGGAATTTTACATTACCAATGAGATTGAGAGAATTTTGCACAATCAGTTGGTTTACTCAAATACTTTTAAAATTATTCTCTACTGTGTCATTTAATACTCTTCCAAAATAACAATGTGTTTAGACATGTGATGAATTCAACCACTATGGATGGTCAAAGAAGAAGACTCTCAATTCATTTATGGTGTCAGGCATGAGACAAGAAAATTAGAGACTATGATTACAAAAAATTTCATGATTCCTTTGTTGTCTAGATATTTAGGGCACTTGAGGTTTAGATAGAAAGGATTCCTTCTAAGATAAGGGTTGTTCTCATGACATTGGAATACATTGCAGAAAAGGATTACACTCATAATTTCATTGGTTAGATTTTCAAGAGTGATCACACTCTCATTGGATTATATGGATGCAAAATGCCCCCCCACAAGTTAGTAATCTTTGTATCAGAGAGGGTTTCCTTTTTAGAATTTATTTGGTAGATAATGTGGCTTGAGAGAGAAGTGAATGGACCAATAAAGAAGTGGACCTTCTTACCCCATGTAGTCAAGTATGTTGGATTTTCTATTGGTTTTGGTTCCCTTGAAAAATTTCATGATTATTTAAAGAAAGCATATTGTCTAAAAGATGGAAATGAGAGGTTCTATAACCCTAAGGGTTACATTAATTCTTTCATAAAAGAAATTAAACATTAAATGGATATGATGGAAGATATTTCCCTAAATTGCATGACCCCTCAAGATGTTTTGTAAAGATGGGAAAACTGGAATATATTGAAGAAATTGAAAGATGACATACAAAAGAAAGGTCAACCTCACTTTCATCATGATCAGACTCATGAAATAAAGAGGATGCAGTTGTGCTTGAAATATTTTGAGAAGTTATATGGAAAAGCTACAAGTAGTGAACCATAAGAGGTTAAGCCTTATCCTCCTAAAAGGCATAGAAAATTGAATAGTCATGATTCATATTCAGAGAATGTATCAAATTCCTCTCCTCCTAAGAGATAGAACCAAGATGAGATGGTACCCATTGTGCCTTATGATGGTTCAAAGGAGGAAGGAGATACTGAAGGGGCTGCTAGTGCACTCAAAGCACTTGGTAATGATGAAGAAGTTGATAGGCATGGTTCTCCATTATTATTTTGGGAGGAAACCCATGGTTACAAGGCTCAACTTCCAAAATAAGAAGAAGCTATCAATTTTATGGGTGAAAGGGGCACCATATCAGCCAGATTTATTGAGGATGAGAAATCCATCAAAACACAATAATTCAAGGAATTTTGGATTCAGATGAAAATGAAAGATTCAAGGAGAAATAAGAAACTAAATTTAATGGGGGTTGAAGAGTCTAAACATGAGGAGGTCATTGAGAAAAAACTCAAGGAGTTAGGACTTGATGAGGTAAATTGTACCTTGGAAGAGGATAGAGAGATGGTGCAAAAAATTAACATGCTAATTATTTCAAGACTAACTCTCAAACATTTATTACTTGACCAAGTCAGAAAACAAGAGCACCCTAAATCTGTTGCTAAGTTTGATACTAATGAGAAGATAATTGGGTCAGGGTAAAATTCCAAGACTGAGGTTGTGGCCACATGGGTGAGTTTTAAGGGCCCTCATAAGCCCAAATTACTTGACATTGTCAAAGGAAATGATGGGATGGTCGTGGTGCAAACAATGGAAAACACTTCTCCTTTTGTATATGCTACGAAATTAATGCATAGAGTAATGTTTAATAAAGACCAGGTGAAACACATGCGGGAGAAAATAGAGCAGAAATAGACAAGGGAGACATAGATGAACAGAGTCATCAATAAATTGTACCTTGAGAATGATGCTTTGAAGAAAGAATTGCAAGGACTAAAGAGTAGTAACCAGAGAAAGGCTCTGGTGCTACATAATGATTCCTTTTCTAAACCAATTAATGTAAAGGATGATGAAGTGTTAAATGAAAAGGTGGCTAAGTATGTAGAGGAAAATCACTAATTAACAAATACAAGTGAAATGCTTTTACAGAAAATCCCTAAATAGGTATTGAATGCTTTAGAGAAAGTACTGACATATAGGTTGATTTGGTGATTAGTAAATGTGATGAAGTATATGATAGATACCATACCCTATTGGACATGTTAACAACACTTGGTAAACATAAGCCAAAACTAGAATAACTTTCTAGGAGATAAAAGCCCTTTCATTATGATTTGATCAGGCTTTGTGAGGTTACTCAGAGGGATCTAGATGCATCTAGTGAAATCAAGGAAATAAGGGAAATGATTGATACTATAATAAAGGAAATCAATTAGATAGAATAGGAAGAGGAAAGAATATAATAAAATATATCCTCCTATACTATTAAGCATTAGACAATTCCTGAATTCATTGATATAGAGGGTCATGTTAAAAATATGGAAGAGTGGAAGATAGAGTATAAGGAAATAGTTTCATTAATCATTTATCATTTGAAGGAGGATAAAGATTTAAGTGTTAATATTTTTAACATATTCCTAGATAGAGTTGTGACATTGGAAAATAGATTCTCAAAGTTTATGGTCGAGGTTCGAGCAATCACTAGCAAGAAATGGAAAGACAATTTTCTTAACATGCCAGATGTTCTTCATCATAAATGGCCTAATCATATCTAGATCTTAGAGTGGGAAGAGGAATAATTGAGGCCTACCAAGATGTCTTCCTAGAAGAAGATACATGTACTCAAAGGAAAGGAGAAAACTAGCGAAGGATCACATGATTAATCAAACCTTTGTTATATTGTAGTGACTGATCAGGAAATTACTATCTAGGAAAGTGTTTTACTTTTCTACAATGCATGAAAGGTACATCTAATAAGTGTTTACACTTTGGGGGCTCTACTACTACTGTTCATGGCTATGTTGACTCAAATTTGGCAGAAGATATAGATACCAGGCGGAGTACTATAGGTTATGCATTTACTGTTGGTGGGACAATAGTGAGTTGGATTTCTCAATTAAAAAAGGTGAATGCCTTATCCACTATAGAGGAAGAGTATTTTTCTACTACAGAGGCATCCAAGGAGATAATATGGCTTCAATTCTTCATGGAAGAATTGGGACATCTATAGAAGGATAACTATCAGTATTTAGGCAGTCAGAGTGCCATACATCTTGCAAAGAATTCTTCTTTGCACTCAAAGTCAAAGCATATACAGTTGCAGTATCATTTCATTCAGACAGTTTTGGATGATGGATAGTTAAAGCTAGAAAAAATACAGACATATGATAATCCAACGGATATGTTTACAAAGTTTGTTATGAGGGAGAAGCTGAATTCTTGTTTAGCTTCAGTTGGTATTCTAGATTGAATAGACTAATAGAACAATAGAGTCTAGGAAGGTTGGATCTAGTGTGGGCTTCATAGGGTAGTGGTTTAGTTACAGGATCAGTCTCCAAGTGGGAAAATTGTTGGTTTACATAGAGTCTGATCAGTCCCCAAGTAGGAGATTGTTATATTGTGGTGACTAATCAAGAAAGTACTATCCATGAAAGTGTTTTACCTTTCTGTAATGCATGGGGTTCAAGGCATCACCCCAAGTGGGGGTTTGGGGGTGGAGCCCCTGAGACAAAAAAAATTGAGGCTTATTTCGACCAATTTCTAGACCGACATGTTCTAACCCTAAAGCGGCATAAATTTTGTATAAATTGGCTTAGGTTAGAGTTTCATTATTATGTTGTATGTTTTACGATGGTATTGAGCTGCAAGCGATCTACACATTATGATCTAATTGTAATCACTGGATAATAGAAAGATAAGAATTTTTGTTTGGTGGACGTAGCCCAAGGATTGGGTGAACCACGTTAAATCTTTGTGTCTTGTGTTCTCTTCTATTTTGGTTTATTATTCTCTGATATTGGCTATATTTCTGCATGTAATTGTTATTTCTTCCTTGTTAATCCTAACAACCTTGGGTTTATTTCTTGCTTGTTTCAAGCATGATATTATCCAAAGGATTTTAGTTATCTTTTTGATGTATTAGTTTATTATGTTTTAGTATATAATCTTAAGTTGTTATAATGTCAGTTATAATTATGAAAAGGTGCAATTGTAAACGATTTGAAGCTTTTTGTTTCTCCTCATTTTGTATAAAGGAGAAAGAAGGACCATATTCTAGAATACATTAGAAGATAGAATATGAGATAATATAGATGAAGAAACACTTATATACCATGTACTCAATTTGAAGATTAATATAAAGATCTAGTTGCTTTCTCTGCAATTGTGGTGTGGAATTATTTTATTGTCAAATTGGTCCTTTGGGATTATTAATTCAAAGAATTGATTATCATTTTTGAAACTTATGCAAAGGGGTTATTTGTCCTTCACACTAATTCAAATATCAAGGAGCATTTGTGAAGTGTTGTCCTTATGTTTCTTGTCTGATTGGCTTTTTGAAAGAGAATTAAAATTAATTAGATTGATTGGTGTGTTGTGTACTTGATCATCTTGCATTGATAGGATTGAATGGATGATAGTTTATCTAAAGGATTAAATATTGCCTCACAAATTTGTATATTAGGGTTTAAGGAGGGGTGACTCTGTGCCCAATAAAGGATAAGGGACTGGTCTTATTCATAAAAGATACAAATTTTAAACAAAATCAAATCATTACTTTTAGCAGGATCGGATAAATAGCATAGAACCAGAAGAAGCAAGTAAATTAGATAATTAAATGATTAATCATCAATAGAGAGGAAATACTAGAAGATGTAAGATAAGGAAATTAGAAGCAATCAAGTAATCAGTAACAAGTTAGTCTATTTCAGGAACTCTTGCCATTTTGAGATAGAGGATAGAAGTAGAAGAAAGATAGAGAGCACAATCTCCTATAAAATGCTTCAACTTGGAGATGTAGTTCAAGAATAGGTCTACCCACATAGGTCATGTAGATCTTGAAGAGCAAAGGATTTATAACTATATTTGTTTAATCTTGTTCATTAACCAAGTCACTTGGAGAGTTTGAGCACAAATCTAGGCATACTTTGAGAAGTTTCAAATCTGTAGATTTGGAAACCAACGGGTGTTTTGTGCAGGTTCCCCCTTCTACCTTTGTAAGAGAATTTGATGTTCTTTCTTTATAATTCCTTTAGTCTGGCAGCCTTCTATCCTCTGAGTGGATTTTAGTCAATTGGGAGTTTGTCTATAAGCCAAAGCATGTTGGGGGCCTCAATCTCGGGTCTATTTATCTAGTTATCAAGGCCTTGGTGAGAAAGTTGTACTAGAGGTGGTGTAATAATTAGAAGCAAGATTGGGTCAATATTATAACCCATAAGTATATTTTAGGTATTGCTAGCCATGATCTATTCCACCTTTCTTTGTTGGGAAACATATCTTGTATCTAGGACACTCTTAAAAAGGGAGCTCACATTATTAAGGATGGAATCTTCTAGATCTGTAATAGAGGCTCTGATGCTCTATTTTTGCAAGACTCTTGGGATGGCCTCCCTCCCATTCTTTCTAGCTTCCCTTAGCTTCATCCCCTTTTCCATATTTTTACTGATGTTGGGTGGATTAAGGTGGATCATTTTAAAACAATCCAGTGTATCGGTCAAGTGGATTTAGCATGGTGGAAGGACCCTCGTGAGTGCCTTTTGGGTGGTTCTGATGAGGACCATGCTGATTTGGCTAAAACCTTGGAGGGAAGGTTTTTCAGTTCCCTTAATGACTGTGACATTTTGGCTTGGATTCCTATCCCCAAAAAGAAAATTTATTGTTTCTCAAGGTTATGTTATCCTAGACAAGAAATTGCATGGCCTAGATGAGGTTTCATGGTGGAAGAAGGTATGGAACAATTTTTATTCGCCCAAATGTAATTTTACTTATGGTTGGTGACTCAAAGGAAATGCCTCACTTGGGAGAATCTTAGCAGAAGAGGTTTTCATAAGCCCTCTATGTGTTTTCTTTGCATGCAAAGTGAGGAATGTACTTCCCATTTGTTCTATCTTTTCCCTTTTTCTAGAGAGATTTGGCACGAGAGGTGGGAGGCATGGCATCATGGATGTATTCATGCTACCTCCCTAATTAATTTCTGGGAGAGTTTTGGTGGGCCTCCAGTAAAGACATCTTTCCTTTAGGTGTCTTGGGCTATTGGGCCTATTTTTATTATATGGAATCTTTGGTTAGAAAGAAATAGTAGGGTTTTTTGTGACTCCAAATTGGGGAGTTCTTAGTTGTGGCAGAAGATAGTTAGCAGGCTTTAGGAGACTATTTCTACTAAGTGTGATGTGTCTGCGAATATTGATCCTCGTTATTATGCTATTGTGAGGAATCTAAAATAGGAAGATAGTAGAGAAAGTTGCATTTGGCATAAGACCCTGATATGTTAAGAAAAGGTTTGGTCGAGATGGGAGGTGGATACCTCCCCAGGTTGGAGTCCTAAATATTAATACAAATGGTTCTTATCATGAAAACCTAGGACATGCTGGTATTGGTGGTATAGGTAGAGGTAATGACGAAGATGATATTTTTTTCTTCTTTGTTTACAATGGACAACGCTCTAATAATTTGACGGAGGCTCTTGCTATTAAGGGTGTAGTTGAGAGAGTATTCTCTTTTTGCTAGAAGAGGATTATTTTTGAGTCTAACTCTCACATTGTGGTGGATATGTTGAATAACCTAAGCTTGGATGATGTTAGTTGACAATTAGCCCGAGTGGTTAGATAGATTCTAATTCTATGTTGTTCCTTAGTGTTTGTCTCCTTTTTTCATATCCCCAGAGAATGTAATAGAGTGGTTGACTGTTTGGCCAAGTGGACTTCTAAGAAAATTGATTGTTGGGATATTAGTGGAAGGATCGGTTACCTTTAGATTATCTTGAGATTTTGGAGAGGTTATTATTGGAGGACAAGAATATGTAGTGTTGGTGTTGGTTTTTTTTTTGGGAACTCTTTTTGTCTTATTTAGGTGGGTTGTGGCCTTTTCCTTTGTATCTTGGATTTGATTGATTAAATTTTTACCCCTTTTTCAAAATATAAAATAAATTTAAATTTATAATTAATCTTAGTATAATCATGTATAAATTAATTTATTAATATTAATATTAATATATAAATTATATATAACAAAAAAAGACACTCTGCTCAAAATATGTGAAAGTTGAACCAATGTGAATCGTTAATTATTTTCTACAAAATCCCTACCCTTTGGCCAGTTATGAAGATGGGAAGTGTCATACAATACTGAGTAGGAAATATAGATGGATGGTAAGGAGGGAAACTATTGTTGGAAATATTCAGGATTAACCAAGTTACTGAGAGGGGAGGGGGAATCAGTAACACTTATCTCTTTTAATACATTTCTGCACTTTTATATTCTTTAACCATTCATTCATCTAATCTACTGCAATCATGAAAATGTAATCATACACAACACATAACACAAAGAGTTGGTAACCCAGAAACCTTCCAAATAGAAATTAAAACTGGGGTGGGGATGGTACCCACAAAACTTTGGTATTGCAGTATAAAGTTGGCCGGTTAAGGCTTACAAAGATCACTTCTGATGATCTGCCCTGTTAGAAGCAATTTGGACTGCTAGGTCCACCTTGTTAGAGGATTTACAAACATACAATGAAGTATGCACT
>MU226555.1:100318-119192 GCA_018584345.1 Thuja plicata | reverse complement strand
CATCGTCATGCTCTCGGTAAGAGTAGAAGCTCGGTCCATACTAGTCCCGAAGTGTAGCTTGGAACCCGGTAGCTGTGGTGACTCGGTAGATACATTTTCACTCGGTAACCACTGGTGACTCGGTAGAAACTGACTTCTCGGTTTTCATCGACTGATGACTTGGTGACTACCGTCTGCTCAGTAACTGCTATTTTTCTCATATGCTCGGTGACTGCCTTACTGCTCGGTTTGAACTGTTTGATCGGTGAGCTTTGCTGAATGCTCGGTATAGGCTGTGGGCTGAGTGATGAGCTCGGTAAGCATTCAAAACCGAATAAGTGTTTTCACTAAGTGCATTCACTGATGCCAAATGTATCATTATTCCAACAATACTCAAAATTCCTATTTCAATGGCTACAGGGACCAACACATTTCTATCGAGGATCAAGAAAAATTATAATGTGAATCCATTCAAAAATTTGGATATTCCAAAGTTTAAAAATTCATCCTCGAAACACATCAAGGAAAGAAGTAGCAAAAGATAGCAAAAGAATTTTTTTAGGATAAAAAATATACATTTAGATCACAAAACCAAAATTGGTCAAATATTTACCCTTCAAGGGACACAGGGATTAGATTCTTAACCCAAAGAAATCAAAATCATAGTAATTTATTTAGTCACACTTCCAACTATAAGGAAAAAGATAATCTTTGAACTGGTCAATTATGAATGAAGAAAGAGCAATCTAAGGCATCCAATCATGGATCAGAATCAATAATCACAAGTGCTCCATTTTAGTAAAAGGATACATCTAAAATAAGAGTGACTCATGCAATTGGGGAAAAATTACAGACCCTAGCTCTGGTCAAAGACAAAAGGGAAAGACTATGGTTTTCAAAATGGATACATCCAACCATAATGGGATTATTACACAAAGTTTGGAGTGATAGTGGTATGGAATGGATAGAAACAACCACTTAAATATTTAGAAGAATGGTAGACGGTTCACTTCCCAAACTACGTAAGTATCTCTAACCTAGATAATAACTGCTTATTGATAATTTGCAAAAATGAAGAAATCAAACAAGAGATTATTTTTGGTAGATCAGATTTTTTAGAGGTTATTATTTTCATTGTATGGATTGGAAACCAAATTTTAATTCTAAATTATACGAACCATAAAAATTACCTAGATGGATTGATATTGGACCCTTGCCTACTGAATATCATTACACTAAATTAATAGAAGATATAGGCAACAAGTTCTTTTCTAGGATGTAAAGGCATTCAAGGGAAGGATACATCTAAAGAAGTTAAAATTATTGTTGACATAAACACAAAAATTAATGATTTAGGTCTGATGAGCCTCTTTAAAGGCCATCTTTTCAAATGTTTTTTATTTATTTCAAGTTTAGTTTACTTGTAGAACAAATACTTAAACTTATGGTTTTATATGTGTAAGGACATAAGACTAAAGTGGATGTTAAGGGAAAATGGTATATTTGCTTGAAACTGATGGATGAAATGATAAGATGTAGTAGTTATATGCTAATGAATGATCCTATTTCTTTTGCTATGTTTGTGGGTAGTTTCTTTCTTGTAGCCATGTGCCTTGAAAGAGTATTAATTAGAACCTAACACTTCTTTCCTAATATTAATGATGAAAATATGTATTCTCGGAGGTTGTGTGTGCATTAATCATTTTGTAGGGATCAGTTGTGGCAAATTCAAGATCAACATTGTGATGCTGAAGAAGTCAAAATTGAGCCATTGTTGCAAAGACGTCATCAATTCTAAGAGGTCAAGAAAGCAGTTGAAGTAAGTTAAGGTGTTTCTCCAAGATCTTCATGTGAAGAACAAGTCAATTCAATTTTTTGTTAAAAGTAGCACACGGATCTAGAGGCACCACGTACTATATTCTAGGAAGACTTATTCTCTATGACTGATATTTATGTTATGAAGCATTATGTATCTATAACGATCCTCATTAATAGAGTGATCTTAGATTTAGGGAGTAGTTGTAGATTTCCTTTAAATAAGATGACAATTGTAACTCTTTAAAGTTATTTGAGTTAGTTGATATTTTGTGAATAGAAGCTAATACTATTGTAATAATGTTTTATTTATCTAAGTATATTTTCCATGAATGAAGAGAATGCACAAGTTGAGTTCAATTTTGTTATCTTGATTGTCTTTCTGTTCACTCATCCAAGGGGGGCCACTTGGTGAGTGAAGTCCTTTGATAGAGTAGAAATCATTTCCATGTTTTTAGAGAAGTAAAATATAACTTTATTGTTCCTGCAACCACTAGTAACATATCTAGTAGACTGTTCCTACAACATAGGTAGGTAGAGAAGTTCTTATCCATGATTACTGCTTTCCTAGAGTAAGAGAATTTATTTGAGTTAGCATAGATTTACTGAATCTTAATGCATTTCAATTTCATAGGTTTAACCATGAGAATCAAGAGAGTTTGAAGCATATACTTTATAGATGTCATTCCAAGTTTACATCTCTGGTCGATAATTAAATGAGACTAAATGATCTATTTAGGTGTCCAATCCTGAAATAAGTAGTCTAATGCTATGGGTTTCTAAGATAATTGTTTAGCTAAGCATTTTTGGTGCTGCTACCGAGGATGGTGTTAGTTCAAACTTCCTTTTGTGTTCATGTTCCTAGTTTTCATAGTTTAGGACTGAGTTTCAAGTAATCCTTTTATGCATAGAAGAAGAGAACCTCATGGGGGATTCCTTCCTCGCAATAACCAGGTTAAACCATTTGATATTTTTAATCCTGAGCTAGAGGAACCCCAAGTTGAGAGTGAAGAAGAAAACCCATTTGAAAATCCATTTTTTGATGCCCAAGGATAAATATTTTTGTCTTTGTCCTCTGAAGGATCGCTACATTTGCATGACCTTTTTGACGAACCTGAGTACAAACCATTAGCTCTTGTTATCTATCAACCAAAATAGCTAGGTCCTCCCCCAAGGATGGCTCAACCTACCTTTCCTTTCCTCATTCCTCCTCAACATGGTAATCATAATCTAAAAAACATACCTACCTCTGCACTTCCCAAATTTTATGGCCTCATCACTAAAGACCCTAAAACCTTCCTTTTTGAGTTTGATATCCTCTTTAGGAGCTATGATTACACAATTGATGCCCATAAGCTGAAATTATTTCCATCTACTCTTAAGGAAGCTTCTCTAAGATGGTTCATGGGGTTGGGTGCTAATACCATAGTGGATTGGGATGAAATGAGAAATATTTTTCTTTCTAAATACAAAGAGTACTATAGGGGTCAATATTTAAAGGGAGATGACATTTTCAAAATGTCATAAAAGGAGGATGAGACCTTGGAAGACTATGTATCAAGGTTTATGTTTAACTTAAAGCACAACACTCAACATTAGTTGAATGAGGAGTCACAAAAACATCTTTTCTTAAAAGGTGTAAATGATGGAAGCATTAAGGCCTTAGACCTTATGGAAGGTGGAGACATCACTCAAAAGAACTGGGTTGACATAAAGAATATATTTTTGAACTATTCAAGGGCTATGGAAAAGAAAGGGAGAGGAATAAGAGATTTTCCTCATAAGTCCAATGGTTCAGGAGTATCTAAATTGGAGTTGGCCAATCTTCTATCTGACTTTAAACAGGTAATCATCAATGATGTTGCTATTCAGCAGGACAACATGCAAGCATGAAGGAAGAAGGAGGATGCAGAAGCTATGCTGGCTGAATTCTTCTCTCACTGCAGGGAGAAGAAAAGGAACTATAAATACAAAATAGTTGCATCTTTGGATACTAATTCAATTCCCACATAGTTTAAAGCTATAGACAAGGAGAATGGAGAGGTTTTCTACATTTCTCAAAGGCGACCATGGGCTCAAAGACAAGGTATGCCTCAAACCCCCTTAATAATTTTGGTTTTAATAATAGTAGTCAATGGAAAAACCAAAACCCTTAGAATTCTACCCCTCAGGGATAGAATTAGAATGATAACTAGTCTAACCAACAGCCATAGTATAACCAAAACTATCAGAAACAACCTCCATTTAACTCATACCAATATGAATTTAACCAATATTAGTAGCCATAGCAGAATAACCAATGGCAACCACATGGTAATCGGCAACAACAACCTTAGTGGGGACCCAATCAACCTAATCAGCAACAAGCTATTATACCTCCACATCAGTAGCAAGCTATTATGCATCCACCTCCTATAGCCAATAATAATCCTTAGAAGCCAACACAATTGCCTACGCAACCAACTCCAAATCCTAATAACAAGCAACAAGCTTATTCCATGCAAGTGAATGATATTCACTTAAGATTAGGAACAACATTGCCTGCACCTAAGGAGCCTATAATAACTGAAGTTTTTGATGCTGAGGAAATAACTGAGAATCAACCCACTACTGCTCCACCTATTCTGCAATCTACTCCAGTTTTGAAAAATCCACCTTATCCACAAAGATTGGTTCAAACAACACCCTCAAAAGAAAGCCCCTTTGTAGTTGATTTGATTGACCAACTTAAGAAAATGACAGTCTAAATGCCTTTGTTATATTTCCTCAAATAAATTCTCATCTATAATAAAGAAATCAAGGAAGCCTGCATCGAGCACCCTGGTAGAAAGAGGAAAGATCCTGACACTGTCCATGTTCTTGGGAAACTTTCTGATCTCATGCTCAGTAAAGTCTTGATGCCTAAATACTTTGATCTAGGCAGCCCAGTGGTTACCATTCATATTAATGGTATACAAATACAAAATTTCTTGATTGATTTAGGGGTATCCATCAATGTGATGAATGTGGAAGTCTTATTAAGACTTAGTATCATTGGTTTAAGGGAAACACCTACAATACTCTAGTTAGCTAATAATTCTATAGTGAAGCTAGATGGCATGGTGGGGGACATCATTGTCATACTTGATTCCTTGGATTACCCCTCAAATTTTATAATCTTGTCCCCCAAAGCCACACTATGAGGATATCCATTAAACTTAGGAAGGCCTTGGCTAGCTACAACAGATGCTTGAATTGCATGTTGCTAAGGAAAAATGACAATATTTGATGAGATCCATACCAGTAAATTAACCCTATATACTCCATCCAAGCCCCAAGCTGAACTTAACCAAGTTATCTGGCCAAACCTAGGTGATGTGGCCCTTGAGGAAAATTCTATGCAATAGCTCATAGTTATTGGAAGAGACCTATTTATGGTCTCCCAAGAGGAAGATGACATACTAGTGGCAATTCTCACCAATGAGTATGGCTCTGATGCATCCTCTTTTCATGTCCCTAACTATACCCTCCAAACCATAATACCCAAGAAGAACCCACCTAAGTTTCCTGCAACACCAGATTACCTTCATACCTTATTACCACATGAGATCAAGTCACCCTCATTTGAAGAATTTATGATGCTAGATAAATTTAAAAGAGTATAAATTTCCTTAGGCAAAGATTTGAATGTCAATAAGACCCTCACCAAGTTTTAGATGGCCATTCTTATCCAACTTTTGAAAGACAATCAGCAAGCCTTTGCATGGGACTATACCAATATGAAGGGATTGGACCAAAATCTTTGTACCCATCAAATTTATATCAGTCTCGAGTCCAAACCAATTAGGAAAGCCTAGAGAAGAGACCCTTCTTTGAGAGATATATTGGAGACCGAGTTGCAAAAAATCCTTAAAGCTGGCTTTATATATCCAATTTCTGACAGCCACTGGGTCTCTCCTTTAGTAATTATTCCAAAAAAGGGGAAAATGGAGGGTTTGTGTGGACTATAGGGATCTCAGCAAGGCCACTAAGAAAGACCACTTTCCATTACCTTTCATTAACCAAGTACTTGACAACCTTACTGGTACAAATTATTTTTCATTTTTAGATGTCTTCAGTGGCTGCAACCAAATCTGGATATCACCTAAAGATCAAGATAAGACAACATTCACCTGTCCATGGGGAACATTTTCTTATTCTATCTTTCCATTTGGATTGTGCAATGCATCTGCTACTTTCAATGGGCGGTAATCAGTATCTTCTCTGACATTTCTGTTGACTTTGTTGAAATATACATGGATGACTTCACTACATATGGAACCAAATTTGAGGAGGCTCATGCTAACTTGGAGAAATTTATTAAAATATGTCAAGAATATAACCTCTCCCTTAACAGTGAGAAGTGATACATGATTATAGAAGAGGAAGTTTTCTTAGGGCATTACCTCTCATCCTTTGGCATCCGGGTTGATCCTGCAAAGATTGCAGTCATCACTATGCTTCCAACTCTAGTCAAGCAGAAGGATGTCCAGAGTTTTCTTGGCCATGCTGGATACTACAGGAGATTCATTAAAGACTTCAGCCAGCTTGCAGCCCCATTGTATACCCTATTGAAGAAAGAGGCTGAATTTAAATGGACAAATGACTGTGAACTATCATTTCAATAGATAAAAGATGTTCTGACACAAACACCTATTCTTAGAGGACCTGACTAAAATCTGCCCTTTCATATTCACACTGATGCATCTGACTATGCCATTGGGGCAGTGCTAGGACAAAAGGAAGGTACATTTGAGCATGCTATTTATTATATTAGTAAGAACCTACAAGGTGCTAAACTAAACTATACTATTACTAAAAAGGAATTACTAGCAGTAATCTATGCACTTAATAAATTTAGACATTACATTACTGATTATGAAGTATTTTTATACACTGATCATTCAAAAATCAAATACTTAATGAACAAGCCTTCCATATCTGGTAGGTTAGCAAGATGGTTAGTCCTCATGCAATATTTTGATGTAACAATCATTGATAAACCAGGTAAGGCTAATGTGGTGGCTGATTTCTTATCTAGATTACAAGTTCTAGATGATCCTACAACAATTGATGATAGTTTCCCTGATGAGCACCTCTTCTCTATTGACACTTACAATCCATGGTATAATGATATCACCAACTACCTTGCTACAGGGAGGACACCACCTCATTTTTCACCAAGATATCATAGACTTCTAGTTGAGAAAAGCTTCAAATTTTCATGGATCTCAGGATTTATGTTCTACACAGGTCCTGATGAGGTCACTCAAAGATGTGTTCGTGAAGATGATACTTATGACATCCTTTGGGCCTGTCATGATGAGTCGTGTGGTGGCCACTTTGCAGGAAAGAGGACAACATATAAGATCTTGACAAAAGGCTACTATTGGCCTACCCTACATAAAGATGCAGCTAAGCATGCCATTCACTTTGACTGATGCTAGTGTATGGGGCACCCAACCAAGTTAGATTAAATGCCCTTTGAGCCTCACGTGGTGGTGACACCATTTGACAAATGGGGTATCGATTTCATTGGACCTATCAAACCATCTTCTCATGGTAAGTCATATATCTTAGTATGTACTGATTATGCAACAAAATTAGTAGAAGCCAAAGGAATGAGGCATGCTAGAGATCATAAGGTAGCCAAATTTCTATATGAATATATCTTTACCAGGTTTGGTGTACCTTGTGAGATAGTAAAAGATCAAGGTGCACAATTTACTTCTAATCTTATTGTTGACTTGATGCATGAGTACACAGTGAGGCATGGTAAATCTTCACCATACCATCCTCAGGCCAGTGGGTAGGTTGAGATAACAAATAGGGAGATTGAATCAATCCTGACTAAAATAGTTGTTGTTCACAAGAAGGACTGGGCTACTTGTCTTCCTGAAGCCATTTGGGCTTACCGAATAACTTGGAAAACAACAAATGGTTTTACTCCTTTTGAATTGGTTTATGGAAAATCTGCATCTATGCCTATTTATTTTTAGCACAAGACTCTTAGGATGGCATTGGAATTAGACATTAACCTTACCAGGGCACAAGAAGACAGGTTCCTGCAGCTTAATGGACTAGATGAGTATCGGAAGTCTAAACTTCACAATATAGAATTGATTCAGAAGCATCAGAAGAAGTGGCATGATATATTCATCAAGGATATTAAATTTTACATTGGTGATTGGGCCCTGCTCTATGACTCATGCTACCAACATAACCCATGCAAATTTTAGACCTGGTGGCTAGGACCTTATGAAATAATCTTAGTTTTTTATAATGGAGAGGTTTGGCTTTCCACCTTTGATCCTGTGTGATTCAAATTGGTTGTTAATGGGCATCACCTCAAGATCTTCCACAAGCCCATAAGTCGCAAAGACTACCTGCAACAATTCCAGCACAATGATGACAACAACACTCTTGCGGCAGCAATATTTGGGTCTTCCACCCAGGTTTCCACTAATCCTTGATTTTTATCAATGATTCCATAATAAACATTTCACTTCCTGTGAAATAATTTCTCCATAGTAAAATCCACCTCACCTCCTCTCTCTACCATGTTCTTTCATACCATTTTATCACTCCATCAGTGCATGTCACATATCAAAACACTTTTCTTGCAACACTTCATAGGTTAGTAACACATACCTTCGTTCATATATTATTTTATTTATTTTTATTAGAATTAAGTATTCTTTTTCATTTTATAATCTTGCACGTAATGGCATGGTGGGACCATGCCTTAAACTTAGCTGGGGAAGGGATTATTTAATATTTTTTTGCAAATTTTAAAATTATCTTGTAAAGGATGAAATTTATTTCTTGTCTTTTCAAGATTACTGTCGTCATGTGTGAAGCCATCTGTCACCCAGTGATTACATCATCATGATTTGATTTGAAAGTAATTAAAAGATTTTAAAACCTGGAGTTCAATTAATGATGATATTTTCACAGTGTGTTAGGGTGGAAGGCCTTAAAATGCATGAAAGTATTTATGAAATATCATTCACTTTTAATTACCTGGAAGTAAATGATATTTTGTACTCTTATTTTCTTGTATGCAACACCTTGAGTCTGTAGCAATTTCCATTTTTTTAGCTTCTGTAGATCTTCTACACAACCATTTCTATGAATAGCAATGGGAGGAGACCTTCAGGGGCATGAGCCAACAGACCATAGAGTTCTACTTGGAGACCCAACCAGCTGTGAAAAGTTTCAAAGGAAAAGGTGGCTAGATTACTGTCTTAGCCTTAATGGATTTAACGAAGAAATTGCTCTACAATTTATAAACACTCTGAATAATGAGTTTGCAGTGGTAAAATGGTTAAGAATTGATTTCATAGAGGATGTTGTGGTAGAGGTAACAAGAATGCTGCAGGAAGGAGAGAAATGGTCTAAAGACATTGATTTATGCTCAGCTAGGGCATAGTTCACCTTGCATGGTGATCCACAATTAGACATTGACAAGAAGCAGGGCACCTCAAGGATATCATTGTCCATGGAGTACATGCAGCCAACTACATTCATCATATCATACCTCACTTGTAAAGGCCATTACAAATATCTCCATGGGCTGCATTTCAAGATCTTGAGCACCCTCCGCCATGACAATAGACCAGTAAATCTACCTAGCTTTTTATTTAACATTGTGAAAAAGTAGGCTTCTCTAGTTCAATCAGGAAAAGTTCAATCTTTTTCCCATCATTGTTTAATCAAACTAATTGTAGAAAGGGAATTAAATAATAAATTAATTGGGACTTGGGATGAATTCTTAGCAATGGATGAAGTAGTGCCTAGAGTGGTCGGCCCTAGAGGCCAGGGTATAGGAATAAGGGTTAACGTAGAAACGGGGGTTTGCAAGGTAATTCAGCAAACAAAATCCATTCCTAAAGCATCTTCTTCTAAACCTAACTCGTGTAGGAAAAGAGATTGAAATATTAGTACTCTTATTCCTAATAGGAAGAAAGGAAAAAGAAAAGACGTCGATGACATTCCTGACACCCTCCCTTCTATGAAAACCAAGTCTACTTCCAAGAAAGACAAGGGTAAAACCCTAGGCTCAGAGGAATTAATTCCAGAATAGCATCCACACAATGATAATGTTAATAACATAGCTAATGAAGGCTTTCCCTCTTTTGAGGAAGTGATGCCATAAGAAACTTCTGTATAAACTATAGAGGAGGTGTCTGCCAATAGGAGGAAACACAAAGATCCTCCTTGCTCTTTCCAAACCCCTGCTAGGAAGAGTGCAAGACTTTCTACCAATGTTAGCAGAAATGACAAGTCTCCTATTTAATTTGTGAATGTAGAATACTCTGAATCTATAGATAAGTCCTCTTCTAAGGAAAAGGCTCATAAAAGTACAGATAGTGACACCATTTCCCACCGCACAAATTTTGAAGCAACAACTGATTCTAATATTAATTATATCCTCATAGATAGTGATAGGGATTTTGAGGAGGTAGAGGAATATTCTAATGGCTATGTTGAGAAAGATAATATTGATAATTCATAAAACCTACTTGATGATGAATTCCCTATAATTAATGAATATGTTGTTTAAAAGGTGTTAGAACAAATAAGCAAGGATGGGTTAGATACGCTGGCTAAAGTAGCTGAATCCTGTCAAGAGGATAAGGCAATAAAAACTCTTGTTGTATGGAAAGGGGAGACTTCTTCTTAGGAAGAAGTAGTAAAAAAACCTCAACCTGCACTGGGATGGATTGATATCCTTAATCCAGGACCCATGCCACCATCGGACTTATCTACACCATTAGCTACAGGGTTGAGCTTGTACCAAAACTTTGTATGGGAAAGGGTACAATGGAAATTAGAAAAATAAAAACTGAAAATAATTATTGATGAGCAAGCTCATCAATTAGATCAGAAAATAGATCAGATTACAATGTTGGAAAGAAGGATTAAGTAGATTACTAAATTTATTCCTAAAGCTATGGCATGCAGTTGACCATCTCCAGTCTATGCTTTGTTCCTTAAGGAACAGTTTGTTAATTTTAAATTAACTAGGATTGTAGAAAGACTGAATCCTTCTATTTCAACACCTCATGAATTCTATGATGCATTTTCATCAGCTCCCATGTCTATAATTTTTTTCTTATGTGAATTGTATGTACATAATCTTGTTGTATTAGATGACAGGGACTAGAATTCACTATTGTATGTGGGATATTTTCAATTAAGAGCAGTGATGTCTTGGATGCAGAATGAGATAAGTAGGGAACATCAGACCTTTCCATATAGAAATAGTGAAATAGATACACCCTTGCTGATGAGGCCTAAATTTCAGCATTCTAGATGAACTCTTCTTGACTAACTCTCAGTCACTATGAACCCAAGTGGGGCCAGCAAGGTCTATCCGGTCATAGAGAAAGCATATAATTTAGACTGGGAACAACACTCATCACAGAATATTGAGGCTGTAATCACTGCTTCTAGGAATAGATGGGTAAGAATGTCACATAATATGAAGGTTCATGAACCTCATTCTCTACAAAACTTGACTCTTGACACCCGCCGAGTTCCATGGTATATAATGTTAGGCAGAACACTGCGTAATTACTGGATTCTGATAAGGTTCCAACTGCCTATTCTCCTACAGTCTTTGTTAGTAGTAAATGAAAGTGTAGAAGAACATGACATGGCTAAAGAAGTACAGAGGTGGGAAAGACTCTGAGAAAATCATGGGTATTTCAACTATATTGTTGATGAGTTAGGAGAAAAGATTTCCAATGACCTAAGGCTATGGGCCAAGATATGTAACTTCATGATTCCTAGGGACCAGCAATAGGAAAGTTAGGGGGAATGATGAGCCTCTTTAAAGGCCATCTTTTCAAATTCTTTTTATTTTCTTTCCAGCAATTTACTTGCATAATAGATACTTAAACTTATGGTTTTATATATTTATTTTGTATGTGTAAGGACATAAGTAGTAAAGCGGATGATAGGGGAACATAGTATATTTTCTTGAAATTGATGGATGAAATGATAAGATGCAGTAGTTATATGCTAATGAATGATCCTATTTCCTCTTGTATGTTTGTGGGTAGTTTCCTTCCTATAGCCATGTGCCTTGCAAGAGTATTAATTAGAACCTAACACTTCTTTCCTGATATTAATGATGAAAATATGTATGTCTTAGAGGTTGTGTGTGCATTAATCATTTTGTAGGGATCAGTTGTGGCAAATTCAAGATCAACATTGTGATGCTGAAGAAGTCAAAATCCAACTATTTTTGTAAAGACGCCATCATGTCGAAGAGGTCGAGCAAGTAATTGAAGTAAATTAAGGCATTGTTGCAAGATCTTTGCGGTAAGAATGAGTCAATTCATTTTTTTGCTAAAAGAAGCGCACGGATCAAGAGGCACCACATACTATATTCTGGAAAGACTTATTCTCTATGACTGATATTTTTGTTATGAAGCATTATGTATCTATAATGATCCTAATTAATGGATTTATCTTAAATTTAGGGAGTAGTTGTGGATTTCCTTTAAATAAGATGACTATTGTAACTCTTTGGAGTTAGTTGAGTTAGTTGATATTTTTTGAATAGAAGCTGATACAATTATAATACTTTTTTATTTATACAAGTATATTTTCCATGAATGAATAGAATGCACAAGTTGATTTAAATTCTATTATCTTGATTGTGTTTCTATTCAATCATCCAAGGGGGCCCACTCAACAAGTGAATTTTTTTGTTAGAGTAGAAATCATTTCCATGTTTGTAGAGAAGTAAAATACAACTCTATTGTTCCTACAACCACTAGTAACAGAACTAGTAGACTGTTCCTGCAACATAGGCGGGTAGAGAAGTTCCTATCTATGATTACTGTTTTCCTAGAGTAAAAGAATTTATTTGATTTAGCATAGATTTCCTGAAGCTTAATGCATTTCAATTTCATAGGTTTAGCCATGAGAATCAAGAGAGTTTGAAGAATATACTTTGCAGATGTCATTCCAAGTTTACTTCCCTGGTTGATAGTTAAATGAGATTGAATGATCTAATTAGAAACCATTTAGGGTGTCCAAACCTGAAATAAGAAGTCTAATGCTATGGGTTTCTAAAACAATTGTTTATCTAAGTAAGGTCCAATTAAAATCATTATATAAAAAGGTAATTGGTTTATTTTTCCCTCTTTCTACAAAGGAAAAATTAATGAAAAAGATATAGTTCTAAAAACTAGACATTTACCAAAAAGGGCTAATCAAAATAAAAATAAAAAAATATCCCAACATAGGAAGTCTTCATCATACTCAATGAGGATATTAGAGGATTTTTTATAGAAGATAATGCTACAGATAATGAGCCCAAACCAATAGAGGTAAATTCTATAAGCAAGAATGTAATTTGTAATACACAAGATAGGGTAGAAATAATATCAAATAGTAAAGAGACCCTACAACAACTACTAAGGGATGCAGAAGAATTCAAGGAAAAAGTAATGGAACTCCTCGAACTAGAAGATGAGGAACAGAATATAGAGACATCAAATAGAAAATATGATAAGGAGTAGGGAAATAGAAAGAAATTATAATCACCCAAAAATGGTCTACAAAAGCCTACGCCCCTAATCTCGATTGTTCATCAAGAAAATCTAAATCTTGATAAAATTGCCTAAGTCCTAATCTAATGTAATGCAACTTATCAATTTGATTTTGACCTAAACTCTACGTCCCATTCAATTATCGCACTTGATCTTGTTTAATTAATTAATTCCTAAATTCTAATGGTGTTGACAATTAAATCAACCTTACACTATTTATTTATTTCTTTAATGTCTTAGGATGTTGATTTAATGAATAAGAATTGTCAATTAAACACAAAAATGGATTAAATTAATTGTTATCACAATTTTGAGAAAAATGCATTGAACCATTTAAATAATCCAAAAAGTGTATTCTTAAGTCATAAAAATTGATACTCCTATTTACTAGAAAGAAATGAGTCGCTTTGATTGATTTTTTCTTCATTAGTTTAATTTGTTTAATCAATCACACAATGATTCATTGAAGTGTATGTGTTGTCTAGATAAATCACATTTTCACACACACATTTCTAGCGCTCACTGTGGGGCAAAACATCCATTTTTGGCCTTACTTTTGATTTGATTTTACAAGTCTTGGAATTCTTTCCACACTGTCTTTATGTTTTCCTGTACAAGCATTCTCATAGAAAAATACAAGTTACAATTAATTCTTGTATGGAAGCATGTACATTGTCATAATAGTACCTGTATATTCTCGTACGATAATCTGCATTGGTTGTTAACAAAATGGCGATCTTTTTACTATTTTATAGCTTTTGATTTGAATTCGATGACTCTGATAGGTTAATTTTTCCCGTCTCTCTAGATTTTCTACAGCTTAACATATTTGTACATGTCATTTCATCGAAGACATTTGAAAAACATATAGACCTTTTGTGTAGAACACATACCAGGGAGATAAAAACTGAGACTATTGATGTATTTCATGCAGGTTTCCTAAGGAGAAACAACTAAACTTTGTGCTTTCATTAATACATTTCTAGGAACCTCGCATGCAATAATTTTTAAAATGAACAACTTCTTGGTGTGTCTGAGAAGAGTGAAAAGGTAGGAAAGTATGCTCTTTTCCTCTTTGAGGGAAAATCAAAAATCCAGACCCTCATAGATTTTCTATTTATTTCATGCATACCTTTTAGATGGGCATGTCCAAGTGGTAAAAAGTACTCACCCTTGGAGAACAACCCATGTGAGCATGAAATGTAAGCTGCACCACTCCAACTCACATTAAACAAAAATGCTTCTTCGGACCAAAGCCTTGGAAGACGGGTACATTTAAGCTTATACTTGGCTCTCGCCTAGCATATGGTAGGGCCCTAGAGGTCTCAATCATGTTTACATGACTAATTTTTCCAAGGTTCTTGGTGGGGCTATACACCTGAATCAAGCTTTCATAGACACTGAGGATGTATTTGAATGGAAAACCTTACTAGACAATATAGAGTAGAAGCTTACCCAGGTCACCTACAAAAGTGGGATAATCCAAGTGCAAGGGAGATAGACACTCACCATATCATGCCCTCATTAGCATTTAGATTCGGATAATACAACATCATTAGGCCCATTGCATGATTGGTAGTGGTCGTATTCTGATTAGCTATTGGGTGTGTACCTAAGTTAGCGAGCAAGGATTTTCTCACTAAGACAATTGACTATAGGGATTAGAAAGTGTTGGTATCATTGAGTCTTTTTGCACGTGTGTTTGTTGTTCTTGTACACTGGTGGTACCCTAAATTTTGATAATTTATAAGTTCCAATCCATTATCAAGAAGCATGTTTCTCCACACTAAAAAATATCAAAGGAAGGAAGCTTTATGACACAAATAAATAGAAATAACTAATCGAAGCCTTCAAAAAATGTTGGAATTTAGACTTGCTACAAAGATGATTTAGACAAAGGATAAAGATGGTCAAATTTTAAAAATCTAAAAATGTCCCAGTTCAGGAAATGAAATTTCCTATCTCCAGCAAAAATATTAGATTTTCACGAGGTGTTTTGGATTTTCGACCAAAGCCAAATCTGAAAGTTAGGTAGTTATTTTTTAGTTAGTTTATTGTTTTTTCAAAAAAAAATTTAATGAGAGTTGTGTCTTTTCACCCTAAAGAGGTGTGAAAGCCACTCAAACACATATATATACATAATGTAAAATTTAAAGAGAAGACAATACAATAATACAATTTCACATATTTGGATAGTTTTGGATCAACAACTATAACATGGACTTGGATGTACTATTTTTTTAAAAATCAATAAAAATAAGTCTTTTTTCTTCATATATGCAATTGTTTCATTAATCATTTTACAATTAGTCCCTCAAATAAACCAATAGAAATTTTTCAAAGTGATAGTTTGATGTGCATGCTTCTTTATTTGATTCAACATAGTCTATATTTTCAATTGGTTTTCTCATTTTGCATGGTTAAATTCTGTTGATTGAGGCCTCAGTCAATTGGGCTATCATCTGAGAAGTATTACCCTTTTGAAATATCTCTGAATTTGTTTTAGGTTGCATGTACATTCCATAACACCTTTGAAGTGATAAGTTTTCTTGTAAAACTCTCTTAGGTTGGACATAAGATTGGAATGATCTTGACTCTATTGCCCATGGTAGAATAAGGTACTGGTCTAATCATTATTTATATTATAGTTATTCAGTTCATTGTTTATAGTTTTGTGATATCTTATCTATCTATTCATTTCAAATTACATACACATTTACTAAAAATTCTTTCAATTATTTAAATTATTGCAGTTTACAGTTCATGATATATTTCTTTCTGTTAGATTTATTTCAAGTTCCTTGCCATACTTGAGAGAGAAGGTTGAAGTGTTTCTTATCTGCTATAAAAGCCTTGTAACTTGAAGGATAAGTCAAGGTATAGGCCTGCCAGCCTTGGTTTTGCAGAGCCAGAATTGTAGAAGTTCCAACCTTGCCTTGGTTGTGACTTGTTAGTTGGCCAAATCACTCGGGTTTCCCAACATTAGATTGGCAAGTCCATAGGAAATCCAATCTGTCAATTTGAGCACCAACAAATTGGCGACTTTGCTGGGGAGTTGTTTAAAAGAACATTTTTGTATTCTACCTAGAAGCTCTGGTGATATAATTAAGACTCTACTAGGAGAAAAGAACTCAGAAGATAGTAAGTATTTTCCTTCTGATAAGAAGGTGGTGACTCTATTGAACAAATCATTTCAGTTAGTGACTCTACTAAGGGAGAAGACTCAGAAGGAGATGGTGGATTTTTTTTAAAATGTATCCATCATTTCAAAGAAAGCCTTTTATTCCAGATGGTATTAGGCCATTGGATCTTAGGAGATTTCAATGCATCCCAAATAAGTTATCCCCTAAAATTTCACAACTTCTACCAAAGTCCCATGGAGAATGGGATGAATCAACACTACAACACTTGGATGCATTTTATACAATCATAGAAGAGTATGAGGTTTCTATAGAGGATCAGGTGATGAGGCTATTTATTAGGATGTTAAAAGATAATGCTAGACAAGTATATGAATCACTACCCACACAATCCATCTCAACATGGAGACAGTTTGAGCAATGGTTTCTTGATATGTTTCATGATGCCAGTGGTGAAGAAGAAAACATGTGTTATGAACAAGACATGTGCTATGAATAGGAAAGAGAGCCAAATTATATTTTGGAGGAAGAATCTAACATGTCCCCTTTGGATAAATTCTTCAGTTTGGAAAGATATAAAGGTGAACCTGCACTACAGTTGTTCATGAGAATGATAAAGATCTATCAGGAAATACCTTCAGATATCAAGCCTCTGGGAAGGGAATTAATGGATAAAATTTGTGATTTAGGAATCTACGATGATTCTCAACTACTAGCTTTTCTTGAGAAAATATGTGAAGTATTGAGGGAAGAAAAGAATGATGACATAAAGGAAGAAAATTTGGATCAGATTGAAGTAGAATCTATACGTAGTGATATTTGCATGGAAACAGGTATCAATGACCATGATGATGAGGAAGAAGATCTTCTCAGTACAGAAGAAATCTCATATTTACTAGACATGGAATATAAAAAACATATTGAGAAGAGTGGTCAATTTTTTTTCTCAATACACCATGATAAGAAAGTTGATGTATCAGTACATACTCAGGGGGTACTAGATGAAGAAGATGTTAAATTTCAAGAATCAAATAGCAGAGATGAAATAGAACAACATACAATATATGAACATGAAGAAGTTTTAGATGAAAGCTCTCATGGAGATATGCCCGAGTTCTCTATATCCTTGAATCCATTATTTAAAGAATATTTTATATGCAATCAAGTACATAAACATCATGATAAAAATAGTGAGCCTAGTGATCATTTTGAAGATGATGAAACTCAAAATATGTATGGGGAAGTGTATTCAAAAAGTGAGACATGCATTATTTCATCCTATGAGCAGAAGTTGTATAAAATATGCGAAGATGAGACGGAATCAAACAAGGACAATGAGGAGAATGTGTTGAAGATTAGTTCTAAAAATTATCCGAGTATCCTATCTGATCAAATTCTTGAGAAGAAGGAAGTTCCTGAATGTGAGTTATCTCCAAATCCTTTTTGTGAAAAGAAACAACATCTTGAGTATAGGGAAGATTGTGTACCTAAAGGGATCCAAGAAGAAGAGCTTAATCTAGTTACTTGTAGGGTTGATCAAATGCATGAGGATCTTCTATTTAGTAAGGACTACAATGCACCTATTGACTTTTCTAAGGGTAAACAAATGTCAAATCATGCTAATAAAGCAATGAATATTTTCCATGAGAATGGTGGCATCATATTCGGGAGATCCAAAGTATTAAATGATCAAAATTATGTGTTCGATAGAGGAAATAAATAGTGTTCACTTTTTTGGGGGGCCTGGGGCCACCCAATTTCACATTGCATAAGATTAAATGTTGATACTTGGTCTGCTTCTCTAGAGATAGATGGAATCTCGCTATGCTCACAGGGAACATACATCCTCAGAAAGAGCCACTGGTGATACCCTAAATTTTGATAATTTAGAAGTCCCAATCCATTATCAATAAGCATGTTTCTCCACACTAAAAAATATCAAAGGAAGAAAGCTTTATGACACAAATAAATAGAAATAACTAATCGAAGCCTTAAAAAAATGCTAGAATTTAGACTTGCTACAAAGATGATTTAGACAGAGGATAAAGATGGCCAAATTTTAAAATTCTAAAAATGTCCCAGTTCAAGAAATCATATTTCCTATCTCCAGCAGAAATATTAGATTTTCACTAGGTGTTTTTGATTTTTGTCCAAAGCCAAATCCGAAAGTTAGGTAGTTATTTTTTAGTTAGTTTATTATTTTTTCAAAATAATTTTTAATGAGAGTTGTGTCTTTTCACCCTAAAGAGGTGTGAAAGCCACACACACACACACACACACACACACACACACACACACACACACACACACACACATATATATATATATACATAATGTAAAATTTAAAGAGAA
>MU226555.1:83520-100025 GCA_018584345.1 Thuja plicata | reverse complement strand
TTGTTTTAGGTTGCATGTACATTCCATAACACCTTTGAAGTGATAAGTTTTCTTGTAAAACTATCTCTGAGGTTGAACATAAGATTGGAATGATCTTGACTCTATTGCCTATGGTAGAATAAGGCACGGGTCTAATCATTATTTATATTATAGTTATTTAGTTCATTGTTTATATTTTTGTGATATCTTATCTATCTATTCATTTCAAATTACATACACATTTACTAAAAATTCTTTCAATTACTTAAAGTATTGCAGTTTACAGTTCATGATATATTGCTTTCTGTTAGATCTCTTTCAAGTTCCTTTCCATACTTGAGAGAGAAGGTTGAAGTGTTTCTTATTTTCTATAAAATCCTTGTAAATTGAAGGATAAGTCAAGGTATAGGCCTACCAGCCTTGGTTTTGCAGAGCCAGAATTGTAGAAGTTCCAACCTTGCCTTGGTTGTGACTTGTTAGTTGGCCAAATCACTCAGGTTTCTCAACATTAGATTGGCAAGTCCATAGGAAATCCAATCTATCGATTTGAGCACCAACATACACTTTGAACATTTTTTAACAAACAAAACTGAAAATTGAATAGTGAAAATAGAAAACAAAATGAAAAACCTTAACAGTCAGTTGGTAAAATATGAAATTATGTTAGTTTTGTTAGTCCTCTCGATCTATTGTGCAGTTTTCACAATACAGTATTTTTTTATAAACTCTAGACCTCTAGTTAGATTCTATCTTGTCTTATGTAGTTCTAACTTCAGAATGGTGAGCTTTTCATAGTCAATCATTTTTCTTAGTGATAGTCAATTGATAGTCTAATTTCTATTGTTGTGAGTCCTGATTTGTTGGTTTAGTCCTTTGATTAAGTCCATCATCATCATCAATTTAGTCTTATCTATATTTTGTCCATTTATAATTCATGAGTGTATTATTATCTAGGTTTGATAACCTTGACCTAGATTTGAGTCATTTGCATCTCCTTCTTATTTGGACACTACTTTGTTGTCATCATCATTTATCTTGGGCTTAATCAACACATCAATTTTTACTTCGGTGTTTGTCAAAAAATTAATTGATTCATGCCTATACAAACTAGAGGCTCTCTCAATCAATCACAACAAGAAGAGATACACCATCTTACACTTGAAGTAAACTATCTTTTCATAGAACAATCACAAACTTCAAGAAAATCAACCTCTCATCAAGACAAATCATCTAACTCAAAAATGTCTAGAGAAAGACAAGGGTGAGAAGGTTATAGATGTAGACATCACAATGTTAGTATCTAAGCTACTAATAGTGAGCACTCCTAAAGTGACTCCAAGACCGATGATTCTAGCATTATCAGATGTAAAAATGACACAAAATTCCTCAAAATGATGAAAACCATCATGGATCAAGAGAAAGAACAATACTTCCCCAAACAAGCATGACAAGGAGTGCAACTTCCTCCTTAATACATAGCTAAAGACATCATCAATAAAGAGGAAGAAACTCCTCTAATACAGGTATCAAAACAACTGCAAGCCTTGCAAAATGAACTATAGGAAATGAAAAAGGAAAAAGAGAAAACAACCACGAAGTATTCTCTCGACACCATTTGTCCATTTCTTTTTGATAAAATATTTTACTTACCTCCATTTCCACGTGGAGTTGAGATCCCAAAATTTGACATGTATTCTGGTCAATCTGATCCAAAAGATCACATCTGGGAGTTTTGTGCTTTGTGCATAGAATATATGCATGAACAGACATACCTCATGCATCTCATACCTAAATCTGAGAAGATGGATATATTCACCAATATGTTGATCCCCGATTTGAATTCCCCCATACAGATGCAAGGTCCACCCACCTTTGACAAAGTGGTGGAGAGTGCCCTAAAAATAGAGGATGTGCTTGTCAAAAAGGGTGAAATCACCCTTTATAAGGAAATTAAATATAATTCCAATTACAAGGACAAAAATAAATATTGGAAAAAATAAAAGCATCGTAAATGGCAGAGTAGTTTACCATGTTTCTCCTCAATTGAAACAAGTAGTCTTCAATCTGAAAAGTGGCACAAAATCCCTAAACTCTAGAGAGAATAAAAATAAAGATCCTTTAAAAGGGATAAGAAATCTTATGAAAGAGAAACCTTGGGTCAAACGTAAGCATAACTTTTCTCCTCTAGGTGAATTGTATGAATTAACACTCAAGACTCTTCTGGCAAATAAATTGATCACATTGCCAGACAATTCCAGACCATATGAAGCTAAGGTGAAACCGAAATGGTGGAGCAATAATGACTACTGTGATTTTCACAGGAATAAGGGGCATAAGACTGAGAATTTTATGAGACTCAAGGATGAGATCCAAGATCTCATTGATAGTGAAATAATTATGGTTAGTAATCATGCCACAAATGTAGATCATAAAGAATTTAAAAATCCCTTGCCTAAATATGAGAAAGGTGAAAGCTCCAAGGAAGGTGCCATAATCAATTGCACATATGAAACCAATGATTATAACATCATACATATGATTGAGCCAGTTCCCTTTGAATATTTCAATGTCATTATTGTCAAGAAAGATGAAAAAGAGTCTAGAGTGGCTAACATTGTGACCCATGCACAAGAAAAGGTCATCTTAAGAGGAGGTGGACCTTCCAACCCTTTTGCATCTAGTAATCAATCAGCATCAGAAAAAACTTCCACATCAAAAAATAAAAAACCAGTTATAACCATGTCTAAGTCATAAAATTCCAAACAACAAGTTTCATCTCATGTTGTTGACTACAACATTGTTGAGCAATTACAAAGAATGAATGCTCAAATCTCAATTTTTGAACTGCTCAAAATCTCTCCAACTCACATAGAGATTTTGGATAAAGTCTTTTGAACTACCAATGTCCCTAAGGACTTGGACTTAGATCAGTTTCAATTCATGGTGGGTCACTTTACTTCACCCCATTATCTGTCATTTTCAGAAGAAGATGATAATTCTTTGAGTCACCCTCATAATCTACCCCTGCACATTGAAGTCATGATCCACAAGTGTTGGTTCAGATGAGTCTTGATAGATGGAGGCACAAGGTTGAACTTCTGTACCTATTATTTGATAGAAAAATTGGGATTTTCAAAGCACGTCATTGATCCCAAGAAGAAGATAACAATAAAGAGAGATCTTCCAAAGGTCTCATATGCCTACCTATTAGAATGGGTCCTATAGAAAGAGAATTCATATGTCAAGTATTATATCTTCCATTGGCATACAACATTTTTTTGGGAAGACCATGGATCTACTAGATGCAAGTTGTCCAGTCCACTTACCACCAGTGTATCAAGTTCCCTTTCAATGGTGTTTAAGTTGCCATTATTTCAAATACTAGTTATTATTGCAATGTAATAAAGAAGTTGGATGATACTCTTATCACACACAACATAGAAGCTTCTATATGTGGTAAATTTGGCCTTGTTAACTCACCATACACTTCAACATAGTCCTTCTTCACCAGATACACACATGACTGAATATGAGATTATTCATCATGCCTATATGCATGATTCAACCTATTGCCTTCTATCCAGATGGGGTTTTTGAAATAGCTCTCAAAACGAGAGTCTCACAACCATAGACCAATCTAGGAATGAAGGATTTTTCTCCATGAATGCAATGCAATGCAAAGTTATTCTAAGAATTGAAATATGTAAGATTAATCTAAGACATGATTTCAATGCAATTATTCTAGAAATTGAAAGTAATCTATTGCAAAATGAAATTATTCTATGTGAGATTATCAACTAAGAATGTGACAATAATTTAGTATTCTAACAATGCATGAAAATGAGTGGGGTTTTGAATGAGGAATGGGAGTTCTTTTATAGACTCGGAGATGATCAGAATAGAAACTTTCCTCTTTGAAATAAAACAGATAGAAAAGCTAGTTTTAATTTAGAAAGCTTTATTTAAAAGAAAACAAATAAATTGTTTTCCCTTTGCTTTAACTGTTTTATGTCTTTGATTTTAACTGTTTTATTTGATTTTAATAGTTTTCTTTCTCTTTAAAGCACAATTAATTCAAAGATTCTATTTCTGAACAGAAGAAAGATTTTGAGAGAATATTTAATTAAATAAATAAGTATGACCTCATAAATGTTCTTTTCTCAATTATCTAAATAATTAAATTCAATTATTGAAATGAGGACATTTATTTAATAATTAAATATTATTTAATTCCTTTTTATGTGTTTTAGCTAAAAGGGGTGAATTTAATTTAATTTAAGTGCTAAGAATTTATAATTAAATTATTTCAATCATAGGGTTTGTTTAGCCAATAGATATTTAGGAATTAAATAGAATGTATGATTAATGCAAATTTAGGATTTTCTGCATTTGACACTTAGGTAGAGTAGAGTCACTCAGAACTCATAATTGCCTAGTACAATAGGAATTTGATGATTCAGAAGAATGAAAAATGCAACAAAATTGGTTAGGGTTGCAAGATGCAAATTTTGGGGTGTTAAATTTTGCCCCTCTTTGAATTGATGTGCGAGAAACGCATTGATTCAAAGAATAGTATGATGCATAAAGCACAGAAGGATAGATTTCAAAAAATGATAATGCAAAGATCAATTGATGAATAATTCAGAGCTATCTCTAAGATAGAGCTTAACTCTCCAAAGTCTAGGTTAGGTTTTTGAGACATCCGTCAAATAGAGTTTTCGAGGGTCATCTTCAGAATGAAGCTTGATCCTCAAGGATCCGGGTTACAATGCCATGATATCTAATAGATGAAGATTTCAAGAATCATCTCCAGAATGAAGCTTGATCCTCAGGGATCTGGGTTAGAATGCCCTGACACCAAATAGATTAAGATCTTTCACAAGGCTGTCCCTAGAATGAGGCTCAACCTTCAGGAGTCAGGGTTAGATTGCCCCGATACCTATCTCAAAAGATAGTCAAATAGAGATTTTTTTAGGACTATCTCCAGAACGAAGCTTAGTCCTCCAATATCTAGGTTAGATTGCCCAAACACTGGTTAGATTGACATCTTTCACAAGACTATCCCCAGAATGAGGCTCAACCTTTAGGAGTCAGGGTTAGAATGCCTTGATACCTGTCTCAAAAGATGGTCAATAGAGATTTAGCATCATCTCCAGAATGAAGCTTGATTTTCAAGAGTCAGGGTTAGAATGCCCTAATTCCAAATAGATGAGTTTTCAAGAATCATCTCCAGAACAAATCTTGATCCTCAAGAATCTGAGTTAGAATGCTCAGATACTTAAAAGATGATGAGATGTAGGGAACAGAGATGCCCCTATTGATTGTGGAGTATCCAGTTTTGACTATGAGGTATGAAAAAATGAACATGCCCCAAGTGATTAGATGCCCCTAGCAATGAGGACTTTTGAAAATCACATCAGATTGATTGGAATAGATTCAATGATGTCATCATCCTGCCCCCTCGGGAGTGAAATGGAAAGATGACACGTCATAATGATGATGGAGAATGAAAAATCATAGATAGATGTTGAATAGGAGATCAGGAAGAACTCAGAATAGATTATGGAGGAATTTGGAAGATTCATAATCAATTTCAAGTGATTTCAAGGTTTGGTTGACCAAGTTTGACTAGGGTTGACCAAAGTTGACTAAAGTTGACTTTTGAGGAAAAAAGTCAAAGATGTGAGAAAATAATGATAAGATATGATTCTGACAAGAAAGTGATGTCAAAAAGTTGACTTCACAAGCGTACAATTATGTCGGTCCCAAAAATTTGAAAATGCAATTTTGAGCTATATAGAAGTGTTAGATTTTGATTTTGATCCCGAAAATGGATTGAGCATATAGTTAAAGATAGAGAGTGAGGATCAAACACTTATGTAGTAGTGGTGAAGCCAGGAGGCTGAAGAAGAATTCCCCAATGTACAAATCCAAGAGAACACAATGAAGTGAATATCAAATTGCTGCCACAATGCAAGTCTAGAATGAAAATGCAATCCTATGCTAGATGCAATATGAAAGTGTAATTCTAGGACATGGTTGTGAGAACCATCATAAAATCATAATCATTGAGAATTTTTTGGAACATCAAAGTCAATACAACCCTTACTGGCACCACAATGCAACCATAAGGATATGAATATGACTTTGCATCAGATAAAATGTAGGAAACGAACGTAAGCACAAGCGCACAAAAGCCAAGATGACCTGAACATTGTTTCCAGTTGATATTGCAAGAGTACACCAATATCGAGGCATTCAAAGCCAAGATAACCATGAGTGAGATCATGCGTAATCAAATAGATCAATAACAAACAAAGCAATAACAAATAGAGCAATAATAGGCAGAGCAATAACAGGCAAGGAGATAGTACCGACCTCACCATGGCGTGCAAATAAACAAGATCGAGGGATGTGAGGCTGTTCCACCTTAGTGTGGGAGCTCTTATCACATACACCTTGTTCATTTGACATTTTCAGATCATTGAGACTACACCAACAAGAAGTAGACAAAGAAAATATCAATGAAATTCATGATAATAGATAACATACAAAGAAAGATTCAATCATAGCTCAACTAGTTTCAAAATTTTCAAATATGTTCATATTTAGAGGTGTTGAAAAACACCGTTGTGCTTGTGAGTGTATTGTGTTTGATTTTTATTGATAGATGTTTATGTTTGAGATATCTGATGTGTGTTAAAAAACATAGATGTGTCCAAAGATAGTGTTGAGAAACACTATGTATGGTGGTGTTAAAAAAAACACCAGTTTGTGTCAGTAGCGAGTTGTCCTTGAGAAGTGACAAGATTACTGACTCAGGTGTAAACCAAAGATGTGATCAAATGGGGGATCCATGCCCCCAGGCATATGGCATTGAGTTAGTGTCAAGTCAGGAGGGTTTGCAAAGGAACCAGAGTGTCATGAAAGTGACTGAAAGCTATGTACAAACTAAAGTAGAAAAACATCAAGACCGAGTATCAATAGATAGAGCATTTGAGTATAACTCCAACTGTAACAGATGTGAGAAATATCAATAGTACAACGACAGTAGGCAGACGTAGTCAGAACCACTGGTGACTGATGCAAGAGAGATTCTCAAGTGAAGAGATCATAGGACTAGCTAGACATCAGTAGGTAGACACAGTGAGAATCACTGGTGACTGATGTTAGGGAGATTCTCAAAAAAGAGAGAACTTGGTATAAGCCAAAAAATAGTAGGTAGACGCAGTGAGAACCACTGGTGATTGCCGTAAAGTAGATCCTCAAAAGGTGAAAGGATAGTGCCCCCTAGACCAGGAGGGTTGCCCCAAGAGTATGACCAGTTTCAATCCAGGTAAGTTGGTGTCCTGATAGAAACAGAAAGCAAATGTAAGCAGGAAAGTAGGAAATCAGCAATGTAGGAAAGCAAATGTGTAAAGCCAAGTGGTGCTGCAATAGATATAGCATTGTGGAATGAGAGGCACCTGTTTATCAGGTTTTCAACTTCTTGGTAGAAATTATTTTTTTGCTACCATGACGCCTGTTTGTCAGGTTTTCATCAATGGCACCAATTTTTCTTTTTCTCTTTTTTTGTATTTTTCAATTTTTTAATTTTTTTGTATTTTTGGAATATATAATTTTTTGGAGATACATCAAAGTGCCTATTGCTAGGTTTTCACTAAGATGATCATTTTTTTAGGACTTTGTCCAATATTTAGAATTTTTTTAGAACTTTAGTATATACATAAGCACACTAAAGATATCTCAGTTGTAGAACCGCTTCAGATGAAGAGCGTTGATGGGCTCTTTGAGTTGTTCTCCTTCAGTAGTAGAAAGTTGATAGGTACCAAACCCAAACACTGCAGTAAAAATATACGGACCAAGCCAATTTGGTTCAAACTTCCCTTTCTAGATCTGATGTTGTTGATTTTTAGGGTTCTCCCTCAGAATGAGGTCACCCGCTTGGAAATCCCTTGGTCTGACCTTCTTGTTATAGCTCTTGGACATCCTTTTCTAGTATGCTCAGAGGTGATCAAATGCCACTTGTCAATGTTCATCAAGTAGTTCTAGCTCTTGTAGCCAAGATATTCTATTATCTTCATCAATAATGAGGCCTTTCAGGGAGACTCGCAGAGAAGGAATCTCAACCTCAGTTGGAAACACAACATCTGCTCCATAAACCAAAGCATAGGGTGTAACCCCTGTTGGTGTTCTTATACTTGTCCTGTATGCCCAAAGAGCTGGATTGATCCGAATATGCCAATCTCATCCGGATTTGTGCACTGTGTGATGCAGGATTTTAAGGATTGTCTTGTTGGATGCATCCACTTGACCATTACCCTAAGGATAATAGATGGAAGACCAGTGCTGAGTAATTTTAAACTTAGAGCATAGCTCTATCAAATCCTTGTTTTTGAATTATCCCCCTATTATTAGTGATTATTTCTAAGGGTACACCATGCCTGCAGATGATGTAGTTGAGAATGAACATAGCTATTGATTTTCCATTGGCAACAGTGAGAGGGACTGCCTCCACCCACTTGGTAAAATAGTTTGTAGCTGTAATTATGAACTTATGTCAATTTGAGGACGAAGGATAAATCTGACCCACCAAGTCAAAGGCCCATTGTTGAAATGGCCAGAAAGTAATGAAGGGAATAAGATCCTTGGCTAGAGCATGAATCAAATTACCATGTAGTTGACATTGTTTGCGAGACTTAGCAAACTGTGTAGCTTCCTTTTCCATATCTGGCCAATAGTAACCAGCTCTAATAAGTTTATGGGCCAATGTCAGGCCATTAGAGTGAGACCCACATATGCCTTCATGCACCTCTACTAACGCATATTTGGATTCATCAAGTTCTAAAGACCTAAGGAGGGTACCATCTAGACCACGTCTATACAAGTCGTTAGCTATGATGAAAAACCATGAAGCACTATGGATTAAGTAACATTTCTCATTCTGGGTGTAAGTGTCTAGAACAATCTGGTCATGAAGGTAGGAAAAGATATGATGGTAGCGAGATGAGTCATGTCCAATGATAGAACAGATCATTCAGGAATTAGGGGAATCATAGGCTAGGTAGCGTAATGTCTCCACTAGGAATTCATGTCAAAAATCATTTTCTAGCATTTGTAGTATGGAGGCAAGAGTATCCATGGCATCTGCTGCTTTATTATCTGCCCTTGGAACTAGTTGAAATGTGATGTGAGTAAAATACTTTTTGAGGTCATCAACCAACCATTTATAAGGCACCAACTTGTCATCCTTTGTTTGATAGATATCATTTACTTGATTGATGACTAACTATGAATCTCCAAGGACATTGAGTTCATCTACTCGCCACTCAAGGGCGATCTTCATGCCATTGATTAAGGCTTCATACTCAGCAATATTGTTTGTACAAGGAAACAACATCTTATATGCTTTTGGTAAAGAGTACCTCTGAGGTGTAATGAACAGTATGCAAGCACCTGAGCCCTATTGGGTAAATGAACCATCAAAAAACATAGTCCAAGATTGATGTGTGAGAAGTAATATGGACTCATCTAGAAATTCAATGTGCAATGGCTGATGATCTACTAGAGGTGCTTCTGCCAACTGATCTACTATTGCCTTTCCCTTAATGGCCTTGCTTTCAACATATTCAATATCAAATTCACTGAGAAGCATGACCCATTTAGCTAGTCTACTTGTGAGGGTAGCTTTACTGAGCAAATATTTTAGAGGATCAATTTTAGCAATTAGGTGTGTAGTATGAGCTAACATATAGTGCCACAATTTTTTGAAGCAAATACCACTACAAGGAAAGCCTTCTCTATAGAAGAATATTTTTTTTCATATGAGACCAGAGTTCAAATAATGTAATAAATAACCCTTTCTTTATTGTGCTAATCTTCTTGAGCCAATAGGATACCCAATGATGTATCTATAGCAAAAATGTAAAGTCTAAGTGGCTTCCCATGAATAGGAGGCATCAAGATTGGCAGGTTCGCAAGATACTTTTTGATTTGTGTGAACCCTTCATCACATTCTTTGTTCCACTGATAAGCCACACCCTTGTGCAAAGTCTTGGTGACTAGTTGTGACTTGTCCACCAGTTGTGAGATAAAATGCCAGATAGACTACAGTCAGCCTTGAAGCCCTCTTATTTGTCTAATATTCTTTGGTGGCAGCATTTCCATAATAGCTTGTACTTTTACAGGATCCACTTCAATGCCTTTGGCAAAGATGATATAGCCAAGCAATTTTCTAGATGTTATGCCAAATGCGCATTTCTTAGGATTGAGCCTCAGACTGAATTGTTCCATATGATCTAGTATAGGACCTAGATCGACAAGATGCTTCTTTTAGTGCATGCTCTTAGCTAAAGTGTCATCCACATAATCTTCCATTGTTTTATGCATCATGTCATGAAATATAGTAGTAACAGCTCTCTGATATGTAGCACCAGCATTTTTGAGTCCAAAGGGCATGACATTCCAACAGAAGGTGCCCCAGGCACATGTGAAAGTAGTTTTCTCTTGGTCCTCTGGTGCAATTTTTATCTAGTTGTATCCAGAGAAACCATCCATTAGTGAGTACATTTCATACCCTTTTGTCATATCTACAATCATATCAATATTAGGCAATGGAAAATTGTCCTTAGGACATGCCAAGTTCAAGTCTCTAAAGTCTATGTAGACTCGTATAGATTTATCATGTTTTGATACTGGAACAATATTAGAGATCCATTTTGCATAATCAATTACTCTGATAAACACTGCCTTAAGAAGTTTCTCTAATTCAGCTTTGACAAGTAGAGCTACATGTGGATGCATTTTTTGAAGCTTCTGCTTGATGGGCTTGACACCTGGTGCAATGGACAAATGATGCATGATTAGATTAGGGTCTAATCCCAGCATGTCTAAATATTTCCATGCAAATTTTATCTTTTTGCTTCTGAAGAATGTAGTGAATTCCTCTCTTTCTTCCTCTGATAGTGATTGTGCCAAGTGAATGATCTGAGGTTCTACCTCTGTACCCAAGTTGATAGGTTGAGTTGGTTCAATAAGCACAGATGATTTCTCCTGAAAATGACTCATAAGTGCATCAAGTATCTCATCCTTGGGTGCCTCGAAGAGGTTTTCACCCTTGGATACATCTTTTTTTTTGACTATTTTAGGCTCTGATACTACCACAATGTGGTTTTCACCATTAAAGTGCCTATTTTTCTTCTTTTGATTTTGTGACTAAGATACTTGATGTTAGCCTCAGTCATGTTGACACTTTCTTTGCTAGTGGAGGACATTACAAGTTCGACAGTGTATAGGTAACAGGTAAGAGCGTAATCATTCTGGAATGTAAGGACTTCATTAGATGGGGAGGTAGAGTTCCAGTCTATAAGCTCAGGATGGCAAAGTGAAAGAGGAGTGACGGGTTCAAGTGCGTTCACGGTATAATCATCAAAAGCATGGACAAGCAAGTTGAGATCTAAATTGATCTCATCCAAAGGTATAGTCAAATTCCTTTGATTCCTAGCGATCGTAGTAGATGACATGTTAACATCTATGGAGTCAGACTCATGTGACCTTACACTAGACCCTTCACCTACTTTGAGAAGGTTTTCATATGTGTTAGCTATATATATATCTTTGTCAGAGGTGGCATATGATAAGTTATCAAACTCATATTCATGAGAGTCTGTTTCATCATTAGGTGTCATGTCAAGAACATGAGTGAAATCAACCCTTTGCCCCCAGTTGGGATGAGCTCTACCTAGAACCTCTGCTATAGTCAGATGAGCACCTTTTGACCTAGGTACCTCATTGGTGTTTGTAGCATCAGCTACTTCTTGTGTAATGAGAAGTAACTAGAATTCCTGGTCAAACTGTTCTTGAAAGTGTGGTGGTATGTATAAATCACCCTGATGACTTGGGTTTAGAGTATATATTTCTTTCCACTCCTCATAAGTTAATGGAGCAAAGGAAGTGGTGTCATCAGAATCACTATCAGTGTCTACTATACTGACCCATGGTATAAAGTCATCTGGCTCAGCAAAGAATGCCTCCAGGTCTGGAGGAATAGGATAAGGAAAACTATCCTCGTCAAAGTTGTCTTCAGATTCTATAGTTTTAGATTTTTCTTTAGGTGTTGGTTCTTTATCCTCTCGAGGTACAAACTTGTTTATCCCCAGTTGAAATGTGAGTTTCTAGAAGCCTATACCTGTGGAGTCACGTGTTTTGTGACCAATAGCTTCAAGTGGTGCAATCAATCCCTTATGACTCGCACCTATGGGACCATTTCCTTTATAGCCAAAATGTTGCATAATAGATAGACCTTTGCCATATTGCTCAGGTTTTATGTCATAAGGAGTAGTTTGTTCAGAATTGTCTTCTCCTTTATAGATCCAAGCTTTGATAGCTCTGTATTCAGCTTCTTCTTCTAATGGTACTGTGGCTTGTACAAAGGTACCACCATAATTTTTTGGAGGAGGAACCGTAGAAGGTTTAGTTCTCTCAGAAGGTCTCCCAAAAGAACATGGAGACAAATTCAAAGATGTAATAGATAGCACAGGTTCAATCTAATATCCTCTCATATTAGTTTCTTTGAGTGTCAAACTCTTTTTCATTTCTTTTAATTTATTCTCAAGGAGTTCAATAGATTCTCTGTTGGTAGGCATAAAGATGTCAGCATATTTTGTGAGGGCATTGCAATCATAGTGTGTATTATAGCAGGTATAGTCACTTTAGATCCTTGGAATGGGAACTTAATGCACTAGTGGTATGTTGAAGGGACAACCTGCATTTCATGGATCCATGTCCTTCCTAACAGAATATTGTATGTCAAAGGAATGTCAAGCACTTAACAGATAACATCTCATTCAATAGGTCCAACCCTGATTGGCAACACAACTAGCCCCTTGGATTTACATTCTTCCTCATCATAGGCCTTAATAGTAATCTTTTTGTGAGCATTAATGCAATCTTCACTGTAGCCTAACTCAGTAAGGAAACTAGCAGAGAAAATATTGAGGCCAGCACCGTTATCTATGAGAACATGATGAATGCACTTTGGACCAATCATGACTTCAATGTGCAGAGGGTTATTATGCGGGTGACTCAAAGAATGATCATCTTCCTTAGAGAAATACAAATAATGGGAGGAGGTCAAGTGACCTACCATGGATTGAAACCGGTCAAGATCAAGATCTTTTGGGACATTTGCCTCGGTGAGGGCTTTGTCCAGGATTTCCCTATGAGTAGGGGAGATATTTAGGAGCTCAAAAATAGTTATCTGAGCATTAGCATGTTACAATTTATCAAGAATGCTGTAATTGGCAGCATTAGATGAGGAACCCACTTTTGGATTCTTATTGGTAGAGTCAACCTTAGCTTTGTCTAAAGGTTGAGTTGATGTAGACATAGAAGGCTCAGGGCCTTTAAGGATGATTTTAGCGTGAGATTGAGAAACAACGTTAGCACTAACTTGAGACTATTCTTGTTTAGAAGGCTGAGGCGTAGACCCTCACAAAATGAAAGGTGTTTTGGACTTGGAAGTATCTTCCCTTCCCTTGAGAATAATGACATTACAATATTCAGTATCAATAGGTTCAACCATATTAATGACATTGTCGTTATTGGTGTATGTATAGTTGACCTTAGCATTAGTATTTTTGCCTTTAGATGATTCACCTTTTCCATGGGGAGGAAATGGATCTTTGAAAGCTTGGTGATCAAAATTTTTGTTGTGACCTCCCATAGCAATAACCTCACTATCGATGAGATCTTGGATTTTATGCCACAATTTAAGACAAGTAGCCATTTTATGACCTTTATTTTGGTGAAAATCACAATAAGCAGATTCATTCCACCAAGAGGGCCTTGGTTGCGGATCATAAGGTCGTGAATTATCCACTGGAGTGAGTAAATTGTTATCCAAGAGAGTCTTGTAAACTGCCTCAAGAGGTTCTCCTAAAGGAGTGAAATCATGCTTGGGCCTAGGAGCCCAAGGTTTAGGTCTAGAAAATCATGAAGTGCTTAGTTTGGAATCTTCGACAGCCTATTTAGTGTCTTTGGCCGCTTGCATCATGGTAGTGAGATTAAAGGCAACCTTGGAAGGCTTAGGAGTCACATTGTCTACAACTCCATCATTCACAACATTTTGGTTCTTGTTGGGAAATTTGGGTTTATCTTTTCTTGAGGAAGACCCTTGTTTATTCTCCTTGTGTAAGGTCAATTCTCCTTTCTTGATCATAAATGTTTCGATTCTCACAGCTTGCTTAATCATGTCATCAAAAGTTAAAGGACCTTGTAGCTGTACTTGATACCCAAAATTGGGGAGAAGATTATCGAGAAAGATGTCCAACTTTTCATATTCGGGTATCTTGCGAGAATATTGTGTATAAAGTTGCCTCCATCTTTGGAGAAATGCCAAGAATGATTCCCCATGATTTTGTTTCAAATTGCAAAGATCTCGGATATGAACTGGATGTTGGATGTTGTGAGAATAGTGTTGTAGAAATAAATTGGCAATTTTGTCAAAAGTTTTGATGCCAGTTGGTAGTCTAGAGAACCATTCCATAGCTGACCCTCCCAAACTACATGGTAAAAGATGCATGATATAGGTTGTGTCATGTATGAATTCCATGGAGAGAGCACCAAACTCTCTCAAATGGTCTTGAGGGTCAGATGTACCCAAGTATTTATCGTATTTAGGAAGTTCAACTCCTTTGGGAAAAGGAGGCATGTAAATATCTTTGTCAAATGGGAAAGGACAGATGCTTTCCAGCGTGAATTGTATGATAGGTTTGTCTTTCTCTTTCAAGAGTTGAGAGAGTTGCTCTTGCATAGTTTGCATCTTTTCACAAGTGGGAATTTTTAGTTTCTTCCTCTTTCTCAACAAGTGTTTCTACATCATAATTGGAGGGTAATTTAGCCCCTTGATTGGCTAGTTTAAGAATGTATTTCTCTTTCTCCTCAGCTAGGAGAACTCCCATCATCCTACAGAAATCTTTATTAGCACGAGCTTGTGCAATCTCTTCTTGAGTTATTTCTACTTCTACATCGTTAGGGGGGTCTTGAGAATGGGACTTAGCCCAAGTTTTAAAGAGGTCAGCTCTGCTAGCCTCACCTGATTGGTTATGATCTACCATCTTGCTAGAATGCAAGGATTCAAGGTGTAAAGACTCGATATGAAAAGATTGAGTGTTCTCAGAATTTGGGTCTTCTCAGAATAAAGGATTTCAAACCTGACTAAAATCCACTGGAAATGATCGTTTGATGAAAGGTTTACATATCGGGGAAGGAGATCAAGATGATTCCACACTAGATGTAGCTGATAATGGTGTGGAAAGCACAGATTCATCTTGATTGATTAAAGGAAATGTTTTTCCACTTCGAGTTGTGATAGTCATAGACAAAGTTTGAACAAGGGATGTGAACTAGGACCAAACTTGAAACTGTCTCAAAGTAATTACATAGAACATGCCAAAAGGGTGAAGTATCCTTGGTGAAAATCATCGAAGATGAGGCTAGAACAGCCAAGAGATGACTATTGCAACACAAGGCATGATAACACAGATGAAAGAGATGAAAAATATATGAGACAAGACCAGTTTAAGAAAGAATCACATAATTCTCAATCTAAGAAACCAAGTTTCAGACTATGTGAAGATGGAGGGAAGAAAAACAAAAATTAGCTTATTGTTTTGGAAAAAAGACTCCAAACTTGCGCGAAGAAATGCTCTTTTGTGTGAAGATTCTCATCGACGTGCGTGAAACTTTGTAGTATTGCACAAAGAATGACACTAAACTAGTGAAGAAAAAGTGACAAAATAGTAGCACTATTGCCAAATGTCGCGCGATAGTTTATAGCATATTGTGTGAAGATTCTTAGAGAATGATGCAAAGATTGGGAAATGTTGCGTGAAACTATGCAAATTTTGAAAAAAGAACATTTACAGAATCAGACAGTTGAGACCAGTTTGCGTTTCCCAAGATAAAATCATACTTTTTTCTGATAGATAGTTAAAGTTACAGATTGTTTTGGACATGTTCAAGATTGATAGTTTGTGTGTTTTGATGATAGTTTTGATTGTTCAAATGATACACCCATGCAAAACACATTAAACAAAATGTTTATAGTACCAGAACAGGAACATCAGAATCCTAGGATAGCTAGGAAAATATCTGTCGAATCCCCACTTGAACTAAAGTTCAGCTATGCCTACTCTTAGCGGACAACTTAGAAGCTTGGAGGCACGTGCTCCTCCTTACATTTGCACTCACTTCTCAGGCACACCAAGCTTCGAACCCCAAAGGAATTTCTTTCCAAAGGGCTGTTGTCTCTACTAAGAGCCGTAAGAGTGTGTGGTATCTTAGTCGGTCTCTAACCTTCTGCGCCAATAGATATATGGTTTTTGGAAACTATAACAATAGTTTGTAGTAAGGAAATCCATTCAGGTGGTTGTGATCAAGTCATTTTCCCAATTAAGGGGGCTCTCCCAATCCTTTCAAAGCAAGGCTTTCACCTTAACAATGTAGGGACTTTAACGCACCACTAG
>MU226555.1:69236-83371 GCA_018584345.1 Thuja plicata | reverse complement strand
GGAGGTAGCCACTCTAGAAGAATCACATGAATTTCTCTTACACCCAAGATCCATAAAGGTGAGGGGAGAGGATATGTTCATGTAGTTCTTAGGATTACAATCTAAAAAACACTTCAATCACGCAAGATAATGATTCATTTTAAGCACCAACCGAAGTGTGTTTTAACTACTAAAAATAGATATAAGAATTTATGAAAACATGTAATATCTTCAACAAATGTCCTACAATAAACCCATTATTAGTTTGTAATTCCTTTCTTCATATCAATGTCCTACAATAAATGTGTTAGAAGTTTATGATGGCTTTTCTTTATCTCAGCGTCCTGCAAACCATTGTTATGTTGTTTCAAAAGATTAAATCAGAGAAACACAGATGTCAAAAAATAATAGATGGTTAGAAAACTGAGACAAGAAAATATGAAATGAAAGCTTCTGTGTGTAATTTCATGCAATGATTTATACTAGATCACGTGAAGAAGTACAAAGAGCCACGCGAAGAACTAGAAAGTTCGTGCAAGACGCTCAGAAAGTTCATGCGAGATTAAAACAGAGCAGTACGGAAGTATGGACAGAATGCAAAAAATAAAAAAAATGAAATTAAATGAGGCTAGAACAGAATGTACCTACCCCATGGTGGGCACCAGAAATGTATTTGGTAAATTTGGCCTTGTTAACTCACCATACACTTCAACATAGTCCTTCTTCACCAGATACACACAAGACTGAATATGAGATTATTCATCCTGCCTGTCTGCGTGATTTGACCTGTTGCCTTCTATCCAAATGGGGTTTTTGAAATAGCTCTCAGAATGAGAGTATCACAACCATAGACCAATCTAGGAATGAAGGAATTTTCTCAATGAATGCAATGCAATGCAAAGTTATTCTAAGAATTGAAAGATGTAAGATTAATCTAAGACATGATTTCAATGCAATTATTCTAGAAATTGAAAGTAATCTATTGCAAAATGAAATTATTCTAGGTGAGATTATCAACTAAGAATGTGGCAATAATTCAGTATTCTAACAATAATTCAGTATTCTAACAATGCATGAAAATGAGTGGGGTTTTGAATAAGAAATGGGAGTTCTTTTATAGACTCAGAGATGATCAGAATAGAAACTTTCCTCTTTGAAATAAAATAGATAGAAAAGCAAGTTTTAATTTGGAAAGATTTATTTAAAAGAAAACAAATAAATTATTTTCCCTTTTCTTTAACTATTTTTTGTCTTTGATTTTAACTGTTTTATTTGATTTTAATTGTTTTCTTTCTCTTTAAAGCATAATTAATTCAAAGATTCTATTTCTGAACAGAAGAAAGATTTTGAGAGAATATTTAATTAAATAAATAAATATGACCTCATAAATGTTCTTTTCTCAATTATCTGAATAATTAAATTCAAGTATTGAAATGAGGATATTTATTTAATAATTAAATATTATTTAATTCCTTTTTATGTGTTTTAGCTAAAAGGGGTGAATTTAATTTAATTAAAGTGCTAAGAATTTATAATTAAATTAATTCAATCATAGGTTTGTTTAGCCAATAGATATTTAGGAATTAAATATAATGTATGATTAATGCAAATTTAGGATTTTCTGCATTTGACACTTAGGTTGAGTAGAGTCAGTTAGAACTCACAATTTCCTAGTACAATAGGACTTTGATGATTCAAAAGAATGACAAATGCAACAAAATTGGTTAGGGTTGCAAGATACCAATTTTGGGGTGTTACAGCTTCTACCTCTGAGTCTATTAGAGACACAATGAAAGAAATGTAAAAGAATCTTAAAATAAATGACATGGGGATAGGTGGATACATGATAGAACTTGTTATGTGACTAACATCTCTTCACACATCACCCAAATCTTATAGGAGACCTTTAGAAGAAATGAAACCACCAACTACACCAGCCAAAGTAATTTATGATGGTAGCTTTATTCAAGCAACGGTACTGCTTGAAGATGAAAATGAAGAGAAATATATCCTGGAATGGTTGTATAGACAACCTAAAGTTAACAATGTTAAACATTGTGAGATATCTCTCAAGAAATATGGAAAGGGATATGAGTTTTTTTGACGTATGGTTTATCCAGGGAAAGGCCCTATAGGGTCTAATAAAAATGGTCTCATAGAACCCATAGAACTCAAGTATAAAAGTTCTAAAGATACAACTGGCTTAGGCTTCTTATTAGCTAAGGATATAAAAAATAAAGGCACACCCACTTGTAAATGGGATGACTCTAAAGAGGAGGATGATTATCCTTATCTTATTCCTCTGTGTGTTCTATCTCTTCTTAATAGGGATGAAAAAAATCCATAGATCAACACCACTGAACAACAAATAATTCCTCATCAAATAGAGGCTTCAACCTCTCAACAAATATCTGATATAGAAGAATAGGACATGACCATAGAACAATTTATGGGAAGGACCCATCCTAAATGGGGTCAAAGGGTAGACTTTACTAATGTCTTAGACATGGTGGACCAAGATGAAATAGACTCTCATGAGTATGAATTTTAAAGTTTATCTGAAGGAACTATAGATAAACAGGTCGACACAATTGATGCAGAACAAGATCCTTCTTTTGAGACTCAGCTTGACTCTTCTCTAAGGTTGTTCTCCTAGACCTCCTAGGGTAATCTCAACCCTAATATTAGGTAAGTCACTAATAACTTCACCTCTTTCTCAAGACCTAGTTCTCATCAACAAGTTATTCTTCCATACTTGTTGAACCTACAAGGGTATATTCACTTTGGCTAAACCAACTCGTTCAACCAATGCACTCACAACATCTTTCTTACTTTCTTCCCTAGCTAGACTATTTCCAAGATCGCCTAGAGTAAGAGCTAAAAAATCATGACTAACACTTCTCTTACCAAAAATAAAACTATGTATAGGGGCTCCTCTCAAATTCCATATAGGCACATGGTTCTCACCATGGATTCAAGAATCTCAAAGATCCATTTAGTATTTACAACCCAGAATGGGGAAGAAACTTACAACTTGCAAAATTAAAACAAAATATTAACCTAATTGCACACAGAGTAAACAAAAATACTTGAAACAACCAAACACACGATCTACAACTTTACATTAACCAGAAATATTAAAAAAATCATACATCCAACTCTCGAATCTCCTCTCAAAATTCTTTTCAAACCTCTTCAAACCTCCCCTTGAAATGAGGGCTTGGGAGATCTTAAATAATCTTCCCATCATTAGAAAAGACTTATCTTCCCACTCAAGTTGAAAGCATATTTTTAGGAACTGTTACAACTGACCATACTGTCCACTAAAGACAAAATCCACTTTTCCTGGGCCATTGTAACTGAATGTGTTGAGCAACAGCGGTACATGTCAAGCATCAGTACATGTCAAGCAACATTAGTATGTGTTGAGCATCAGTACATGCTAAGAAGCATCAGTACATGTCAAGCAACAATAGTACATGTTGAGCATCAGTACATGTCAAGCATCAGTACATGTTGAGCATTAGTATATGTTGAGCAACTTATCTTAATGCATGTTTACTTTCTAAGGTTCCTAATGCCTTGTTTGGATTTATAGAGGTTTACAAACTACCTCTACAACACACAATTAACCTAAAAAAATGCATCTAAGAAACTAGGGTTTTTATTCACCAATTTGACTATTTTATACTCGGTCATTACAAGAGTGAATGAAAAAACACCTTACAAACCAACTTAAACAAATACAAAATCTTCCTAAGGGTCTTTAACCCTAAGTTCTCTAGGTGCTCCTGAACCATACTCCCCCAAATAAGAGAAATCAACTTCTAGGTGATTGGATCAAGTCAGGGTCGATGCCTAACTTCGTGAACTTGGTCTCCTCCACCCATGTAGCTTCAAAATTAGCGTGTTCTTTCCATTTGACCAGATGTTACATGTAGGTTTTTGTTCTAGTCTTCTTAGAAACTCTTGAATTCAAAATCTTCTCTGCCTTTGGCTTTGGAGTAACTAGAAGTTTCAGTGTTTTGAGTTCCTCTGTATCTACTGAAAGATCAAGACCTCCTTCTAGAATTGGTCCTTTGTAAGACACAAGATCTGCCACATTAAAAACTAAAGATAACCCTATATTAGTAGGAAGGTCAAATTTGTAAGCATTAGATCCATACTTTTCTAGAATTATACAAGGGTATATCTTTCTCATGTGAAGCTTACTTGGGACACATTTTTGTAGTCTTTCTTTTTTTAGGTGTACCATGAACAAATCTCCAACTTAGAACTGAACATCTCTTTTCCTTTCATCTACCTTATGCTTGGTGTGAGTTGTACTCTCCACTAATGTCTTCTTCATAGTATCATGGACTTCTTTCATGGATTGAGAAAAATCTTCAGCATAACCACTCTTCTCTGCATTGTTTCCAAGATCCCTGCATTCACATATACCCTTGGGATGAATCCCATACAGTATTTCAAAAGGGCTCTTTCCACTGGATCAATTGACTGTATCATTATAGGAAAATTATATGTGATAAAATAATTGATCCCATGATTGTCCATATTATTTTGTGAGGCATCTCAAAATATTTCCTAAGATTCTATTCACCACCTCAGTCTGACCATCAATTTGTGGATGATATGCCAAGCTAAAGGAAATATTTATACCAAGCTTCTGCCATAAGGTTTTCCAAAAATGAATCATAAACTTAGAGTATTTGTCTGATACAATACTTAAGGATAATCCATTTATCCTTACTTCTTCTCTAAATAATATATTTTCTATATAGGATGCATCATGTGTGGTTTTGCCTAGCACAAAGTGAGCCATCTTGCTAAACCTGTCCACAATCACAAAAATATTGTCCATTCCCAGCTTAGTCTTAGGAATTCCAACCACACAATCTATATTGAAGCACTCCCAAGGTCTATTAGGGATCAGAAGGGGTTGATACAATCCTGCATTGGATGAAGTCCCCTTATCCTTTTGACACACTATATGTTAGGTCTATTCAAAAAAATTTCAAATAATAAGTCCCTGGTCTATTTTTGCAAAAATGTCTTGTGAAGGATACTTGAAAAACCCTTGTAACATGTGTCAGAGTATAAAATTTGGTCCTAAAACCCTAAGCGTCCAAAAAATTTCTAATTTCATGTTACTTTTTGCCACTTAAAGTCATGTCTCGCATGGGTTCTGAACCAACTCACAATAGGTGTGGAATAATCATGCTCAAGGCCTTTCTTAGGAATGGTTTATTCAATCTAAGGACTACTTCTCCCATTATGAGGTGCATTTAACTTTTCAACCCATGGACATATACTTGAAATGGTCGACACGATATGTGCACTAGGTTCATTAAGGAATCATTCTGCTTATGCTGCAGGAAGGTAAAAATGCATAAAAGAAACCTACACTAGTGCTACAGGAAAAGAATACATTTATCTCCATACTGAAATGAATGCTAGAAATTGCAAACTCTACTTAAACCTATACTTTCAACCTAGAACATCCATTATAACTATTCTTGCAGATGCTGCAAGAACATTCACAAGGTACGATGTTGCAGGAAGAAATTGTAACTTCTATCTAAAATACTAGAAATGCTGGAGGGAAATCTATTCTATTCTAACCTATTCCACCTCCCAAGTGGGCCCCCTTGGTTGGTTTATGCTAATCTATTAACACATAACATAAACCAAGAATTACTTCATTGTATTTCAAAAACTCACTACATAAAAACAATACATGAAACTTGAAATAGATTGTTGTAAGATATAACAGTTTTCTTCCAAAAAATTCCTTCTCTAACTTTCCTATCTAACTTCAAACTGTTAGTCCAATCCTTATATATAGGGGATTGCACACTTATTACAAAATAGAAAAGAAACTATCTTGCTGAAAATATGTCGGAGAAGAAGATGGAAATGCAATAGCCCGCGGTGTGGGTAATAAAGCTTGGGCGACCAGTTCAACATAATAAAGTGCAGAGGGAATATCGCAACACTACATCCCCGTGTCCTAGAATAATGGCTCCTCCATTGTAGCAGCCGTGTTTCCTGGTGCTGTGATGATCACTCCGCCATAGCTGGTCCTCAACAGTCTTCCTTGAATGCTATCAACCACTCTCCAGCCGCTTTCTCTCCTATCAAGTTAGTTGTGATGAGGAAATATTCATGCAACAAGCTTAATCAAATTAAATCCAAATATTAGAACATATATTCTGATGGTTATATGAAATACTGCACTATATGTATAATATTAGCAAAATATGTCACAAACATCTACCCATGGTTTATCAGTTCTATCTGGACTTTATCACAAGTTTTAACTGGCTAGGTTCTCAAATGTTTTGTCAGAAATTAGGACATAGTATTTAAAATTATATAAAATAAAGGCAATAATTTAGCCTTATCATCTTCCCCTTGGTTAATCAAATGCTTGTCCTCAAGCATTGCATCTTCTGGAAATTGACCTAAAGTCACCAACTTTAGTTCTTCCTCACCTCTGGCTCTTGAAGGAGTAGTAGAATCCTCTTGTTTTTTCCCAAACTTCCCTTCTGTGATCTTCCTGCAGCCTGTCAAGCCTGGCAGTGTTGATGTCATACAAGGGCCAAAGGAGCATGGGCAACTGCATTGTGAGTGGACACCAGAGCTCCTGCCTGATTTGCCTACCCAACTCTATGTATTTTGGTGCTTGGTGTATGGATGCTTCAAGGTTAATGGGGTTGTGTGGTTCTGACCTTTTGAATGCCTCTGATAATCTACCCCATCTACTTCTGGCACCAATTAAGGCTCTTTGGAACAAAAAATAAGACATGTCATATTCTGCATACACATTTGTTCTGAGTTTAAATTTTTTTATCTCTAATTTCCTTTTTAATATTCCCATATGTCAGTTTGAACCAATCCCTTAGGAATACTTCTGGTTGACTACTCTCTGCTCTTAATGGCAGGGGTTCTATTTTTTCAAGTTCTCTGTAATTCTCCAATTGTCTATCATAGTTAGCCTCGTTGTGCATCCAAGTCATTAGGGCCCTTAGGTGTATATCCCCTATGTAAGGTAGGGGGTTCCATTTAGTCTCTGAAGGGATGATGAAATTATGCACATACAACTCGTAGAGTAGGTTTTGTTGCCAAGATGGAAGGGTCTGGTATAAACCATAGAATTCCTGGGCTGATTTGAACTCTGCGTTTACATCTTTGAGGGTCATCATCAACTAAAATAGGAGGAATTATTCTTTTAGATAGATGGTATAGACCCTAGGTGGTGGTCTACAAATAATTATCTGGTCAGTCAGCTTAAGGGCATGTTCCAATCTCTCTTTCTATTTTTCCAACTAATCTTTTAATTCTGCAATTTTCTCTCCTTGTTCTGCTATTACTTTCTGCAATTTATTTTTCTCTTCTCCCCATAGAGTGGTTGTTAGCACATACTTATTATATAACTAGAAGAGAAGCATTTGTAGAGTAATCAGACCACTATTTTCATCTTGGTTATTCTTCTTCCTTTGTTCCCTTCATAACTACTTTAAGAAATTTATTAACCAAGTTCGCTTATAGGAAACTAGGGAATTTCTTGTGCAAGCTAGCTGGTGAGTTATAGGGGTTTCTTTCTCATAGGTTGGAACATCCTGATGACTAACTCCTGGGTCATTTTGACATACATTTAGCATAGCTTCACACTCCTTATCCAGATTTTGAGGAATGTCTGGAATCTCAGACTGGCTGGGAGAATCATCTAGAAAAATATAAATAGGAGTTTCTTCCTCAAATTGTTTGGGGGAAGCGGTCTAGATTTCAGTGGGTGATTTAGCAATATACCCTCTCATCCTAGAACTTCTTCTTATAGGGATTTCCTCAACCTTTACATCCTTTTTCTTACTAACCCTTTTTTTTTTCTCTGCTGCAGGAGTAGTGGCTGTAGGAACTGACTTCATTTTCTTCTTTCTCGAGACTTGAGGGTTTCGTGGCTTAGCTGCAGGAACTGAAGTTTCTCCCACTAACTTTTTTTTTCCTTTTGTTTGGGTGGAAGTAGGTATATTTCTCATGTGAGTAAGTAAATGCATATTTTCTTGTAAAGTTTTAGTTTCTACCCCTTGGGTACTTTGCTCGGCAACTGGGTCAAGGGAAACTGCACTATCTTGGCTAATTTGCACATTAGGGGCAATTTGAGGCTGCAGGGTTTTATGATGGACAAACTCTATCCATGCCATAGGGGAGAAATCCCCAAGAGATCTTTCTATGAGTAATTTAATTAGGGCATGGTGAGTAATAGAATTGTCATTCCCTTTTTGGGTTTCTTCGGCACTAATGCACAACATATTAAACAAAAAATTAGGAGCATTCATTGAGATATTATGTCGTACATAACTAAGAATCTTAAAATGATGTGCATGTAAATTAGAGAATTGTCCTTCATAGGTGAAATACCTGATAATGTGTGGCCAACTCATGATATGGTGGAGGAATGGACATTCTTTTGCACCCCTGTTTAGTGATCTCTAGTGGAGGGTCTCCTAGTAGGGTGAACTTGGCACTAGCTGACCTGGCATCATGCGCATTGGGGTAGTGTTCCCCTACTACTGGAAAACCAGTTACTTTTTCTATTCGCTCCTTTGTTGCAATGACTGTCAACCCCCATACCATTGCTTGGCCTTCATCAAATGTGTTTGCAAATTCTGTTTCTGCTTCCTCATCAAACTTCGTCAATTTTAAGAAATATCCCAGCCATCTGCAGGCATTAAATCTTCTTACTGCCTCAATATCAGATAGTAAAATACCATGAACCATTGGTTCATGCTGCTACAATTGGCCCCGCATTTTTGCTTACCAAATTCAACCTCTTCTCTATTCTCAACAATTACCTTCTTCTCTTTTGAATTTCAGACTACTTCTTGTAAAACCACAGACCCTCTTTCACATTCTTTTGGTATTCTTGGTATGAGCAATAATAATGTACTTTAACAAAATGAATCATAGATATTCATGCGAGAGTTATGTCATGGTTTTAATACTAGGTCACATCTAGTCTGACAATTAGGGGTTTATTTGGAATAAAGGTACAACATTTGACACTTGTGTGATGCGGCAGCTAGGTTTTAATTAAGACAATGCTGAAGTACAGATTTGAGGATATTAACGAGTAAATAGAAATGAAATTTTAAGAATTGGCACACTTCCCTACCCCCTATGAAATATTGAAAAGTGTACTCACTTGTCAAACTTGGCAGAAGGTACGAAACTAGATTAAGGCAGCAACGATACATTTATTGCAGTATTCGATATAACCAACGAAATCTATGCACTAAAAATGGAAATAAATTTGAAAATATCATACCTGTTAATTGATCATCACACATGCTAGGAAAGGTTGGCGAGAGGGGAACAATGGTGTCAGTGGTTGGCATGCATCAGTGCATAATCTCTTTATTGAAAACATAGAAATATGATGACGTGGGAGGTGGGTGGATGGAAGATTAAGAAATGAAATGGGTTGAAAATGAAGAATGTAGAAAGTGAATGGAGAATTTGAACCTTATGTAAACATAAAGTTTTTATTATGGTCATGATTTGAAGGAATTCTTATTAAAGAGCTGCAGGAATAAGGTTGACACCCTCTGCTGCAGGAAGTGTTACTTGTTGATCCTTTAAAACTGGTTGGTTGAATTGCTGCAGGAATCCGCCTTTCATCTATGGCTGGTGATACAACTTTAGCCTATGTCCATTGACTAGTAGCTTGAAGTGTACAGGGTCAATTATGGTCAACTAGACTGCTCCATTTGTAAATACATGGCTTATTTCATATGGACCCAGCCATCGTGTCTGCAGCTTGCCTGGTATCTCTTGGAATCTGGAATCATATAACAATGCCCAATCTTGAACTTTGAACTGCTTACTCTTAATATGGGTTTCATGCCATTGTTTCCTTTGCTTTTTGATAATTTATGTGCACTACAAGGTAGACTTGCACATTTCATCCAAAGAATTGAGATGCAGCAAGCGTTCTCTCTGTGCTACAGGAAGATAAATATTTAACTCCAGCGATGTTCTTAATGTTTTATGTTCAAATTCAATCGATAGCATTATTGTTTTACCATATAATAGTTCAAACAGATTGAACCCTGTGGTGGTCTTCCATGTTGTTCTATATTCCTAGACAACTTTTGATAGTCTGTTGCTCCAATCTCGGCAATGCAAATGAACTATCTTTGTTAAGATTGCTTATATTTCCTGATTTGTTACTTCTGCTTGTCCATTGGCTTGAGGGTGATAGGGGCTTGACTTCCGATGTCTGATATTATATTCCTTCATGAGCTCTATTATCAGATTGGAGGTGAATTGAGTACCTTGATCAGTAACAAGTTCTCTTGGCACGCCATATCTAGTAAAAATTTCTTCATACAGAAATTTAGCAACTTTATGATCCCTGGCATGCTTCATTGCTCTAACTTCGACCCATTTGGTTAGGTAATCTATGCACACCAGAATGTATGACTTCCCATTGGATGGAGGGTCTATTGGACCAATAAAGTCCATGCCCCATTTATCAAATGGTGTTACCACCACCTATGGATTTAAGGGCATTTCATCTGATCTTGTTGGTCAGCCCATTCTTTGACATTTGTCACACTTCCTTGTATAACTGGTTGCATCTTTGTGAGGTGTAGGCCAGTAGTAGCCAGTTGTTAAAATCTTATATGCTATTCTTTTGGCTGCAAAGTTTCCTCCACATGGTTCATTATGACATGCATGAAGAATGTCATATGTCTCATCTTCTCTCACACATATCCTCATGACTTGGTCAGGTCCAGTGTAAAATAATGTGCTATCAATCCAAGAGAAATGGAAGCTTTTCTCTACAAGCAGCTTCTTTTCCTTATAAGAGAAATGTGTTGGCATTTTGTTAGCTGCTAGGTAATTAGCTATATCAGCATACCATAGATTTTGGACACAAATATGAAATAAATGTTCATTTGGAAATTCATCATCTATCAAAGTAGTATCTTCTTAAGCATGATGAATTCTGGATAGATTATCAGATACCACGTTTTCTTTCCCTGGCTTGTCAATGATTGTTATATCAAATTCCTACAAAAGAAGAAGCCATCTTGCTAACCTACCTATGATGGAAAGTTTGTTCATGAGATACTTAATTGTTGCATGGTCAGTATGAACAAAGATAGGATAACTAGTTACATAATGGCAACATTTTTTCAGAGCATAAACTACTGCTAGCAATTCTTTCTCAGTCACTATATAGTTTAACTCTGGTCCATGTAGACTCTTACTGATATAATAGATTGCATTTTTAAGGTTTTTAGACTTTTTTCCTAAGACAACACCTATGGCATAGTCTGAAGCATCTGTATGTATGTGAAATGGAAAAGTCTAATCAGGACCCCTAAGTACTGGTGCAGTTGTCAAAAGTGACTTGAGCTATAGGAAGGATTCATCACATTCTTTTGTCCAATCAAATTCAGCTTCTTTGGTAAGTAAGTTGTATAGAGGAGTATCTATTTGACTAAAGTTCTGGATAAACCTCCTATAATAGCCAGTGTGACCTAGGAAAGATTTGACATCTTTTTTCTTAGTAGGAATAGGGAGTGTGAGAATTACCTCTATCTTCACAACGTCTACCTGGATTCTAGCTTCAGAGATAAAATGTCCCAACACCACTCCTTCCTACATCATCAGAAAGCACTTTTAACTATTGAGAGATAGGTTATGTTCCTTGCATCTGATTAGTAATTTCTCCAAGTTCTTCAGAGCTTCCTCAAATGTGACACCAAATGTAGTGAAGTCATCCATGTAGATTTCCATGCAATCATGTGATATATAAGCAAAGATGTTGATCACAGCTCTTTGAAATGTAGCAGGTGCATTGCATAATCCAAATGGTAATACTGAATAGGCATATGTGCCCCAAGGGAATGTGAATGTGGTCTTTTCCTGATCTTCAGGGGAAATGCTTATCTGATTGTAACCACTGTATCCATCTAGAAAAGAAAAATATTTCTTTCCAGCCAAATTATCCAAGACCTAGTCAATAAAAGGTAAAGGAAAGTGGTCCTTCTTTGTGGCATTATTTAATTCTCTGTAATCCACACATATCCGCCACTTACCTCCTTTCTTAGGTACAATGACCAATGGTGATACCCACTTTCTATCAGAGATTGGATAGATGAATCCAGCATCCAACAACTTCTGCAACTCAGTTTTAACTATTTCTCTCAGTGTGAGATTTATTCTCCTCTGTGGTTGATGAAGTGGCAAGCTTCCATCACTGATGTAGATTTTTTGGGTGCAAAGTTTAGGGTTTAGTCCCTCCATATTCCCATAATCCCATGCAAAGGATTTTTCATGCTGACTAGGGAGCTTGGTTAACAATGCCAACTGTGATTGGGACAACTTGTTGTTTACATGCAGGTTACGACCAGAGGAAAGTTCCACTGTTGTTGTTAGCTCTGCCATTAACACTTTGGGCACTGGAATTCTAGCTATTTCACTTGTTAGTAATTGATCAATTATTTCAGGGGTTGCTGGAGACATACAGTCCTCATAGGTACATAGCTATAAAACATAACTTTCTGAAACATCTTTAGCCACAATACATTCATTGGTAAGAATGCTCTGTATCACATCATCTTCTTCTTGCATCTTTAGAAAAGATTGCCTATGCAACATCATGAGCTGGGCTACTGAATTCAGCTCTTCCTCCTCATCCCCTAAGTCTAACCAAATAGGTTCTCCCAAGTCTGGCTGGGGTTGGGCAGGAGGATATAGGGCTAGCTTCATTATGGCTTGACCATTTGAAATTGTCATGCTGCCTGACCTGCAATTAATTTTGGCATCAGTGGTGGCTAACCAGGGTCTTCCCAAGATTACAGGATAGCCAGCAAAGTTTACTTTAGGTGATAGGATAAGAAAATTAGTAGGATACTCCCATGAATCTAAGGTTACTATCACATCTTCTTTGAGACCCTCTGGAGTAACAGTTGAACTATCAACAAGTTGTAACATTATGGCTATTGTTCTTAAGCCTTCTATGCTTAGCCTATGCATTGTATCTTTAGTCATCACATTTATTGCTGCTCCCAAATAAACTAGAGCATTTATCACAGTCTGTCCATTTATTATTAGGTTGACTAATGGACTGTCAGGATCTGAATACTTTGGTATTACCACCTTTCCTAACATGATATCTGCTAATTTCCCTACAACATGTACTATTTGAGGGTCTTTCTTCTTTCATCCTAGCTTCTTAAGGCTTGCTTCCTTAATAGCCTTTCCATAAAGAGGTATATCTTTGATAGCTTGGAACAAAGGGATTTCAATGTTCATATTTTTTAGCTGCTCAATAATATCAAATGTTTCTTCCTCTTGGGGTATAGGTTTTTCTTTATTTAGCCTATGTGGAAAAGGTGGATTTGAAGTGTGGACAATAGTTCTACTGGGTATATCAGTTGGCTGGCTGGTATTTGGCAGTGTGGTTTCTGGAAGTAGTGCTGCAGGAGTGTCTACAACTTCTATGATAATAGAATATTCAGGTGTAGGCAGGGTGGTACCAGACCTCAAATAGATATCAGCTATCTCTAATGAATAAGTAGGGCACTGCTGAGTGTCAGTAGTGTATGTTTGTTGTTTGGATTTGGCTGTGGTTGAGCAAGCAATTGGGTTTCCTTTGGATTAGCATTAGTTTCTACTGTATGCGCCCTAAAATGGTCGCCTAGACTTTGGGCCCCATTTATTATTTTATCATTTTATCAAATTTTCTGAATCAATGCTTTGGAATATTTTCAATTCAAATCAATTTCCTTGATCAAATTGTAATTAATTCAATTATTTCAATATTTCCTAAGGTTTGACCATTTTTATTTAATTAAAAGATTTAATCTCCCTTTTAATTAAATAAAATTCATCTTATTTAACTAAAAGATTTAATCTCCCTTTTAATTAAATTCCTCTTATTTAATTAAATTCAATTTCCCCCATTTAATTAAATAAAATTCTTCTAATTTATTTAGTTGAAATAAAACCTCTCTTTTAATTAAATAAATAAAAATTTCCACTTAAAGCACTTTATTTGTTGAAAAAGGAAATGAATTAAATTAAAAATTAAATAAAAATCCCTTTTTCTTCACATCTTTCTAAGTGGTGGGTTTTTG
>MU226555.1:26181-51893 GCA_018584345.1 Thuja plicata | reverse complement strand
TCTTTCAAATCTTTTCTTAATTTCTTGATAAGCATTTGTGAGCCATCAACTTTCAGTCTAAGTTCTTCATTTTCTTTTTCAGATCTATCAAGATCTTCAAGAGTTGCTTCAAGATTCTTTTTCAAATATTTTGTTTCTATTGAGTCCATGATCTCCTCAAGTGGTTAAGCTTTATTTTAGAGGACCAGAGCTCTGATACCAATTGTTAGAAATAATGAGAGGGGGGGTGAATCAGTATTTGTCTATTTATTACTTTTCAGCAACTTAAACATAAATCAAACATACATTGAATGAAGCTTAACATAAGAACTCATAACACATGATATGATTATGGGGAAACCTTGATTAGAGGAAAACCCCAGTGGGAATTAGTACCCACAAATATTGTACTAGTATAATGAACCTGTTAAAGTTCCTTTGCCCTGTTAGAAGAAGTCTTTACAATATGAGTATAATGACCTGGTAAAAGGTCTGACCCTATTAGGAGTCTTTTACAAAACCCTGTTAAAGGTATATGGCTCACTTCCCAATAGGATGAAGGCTACAACATTCTGAAAGTTGATATACACTATATCAAAAGTGAACTGTTGTGATGACACTACTGTCTGATCAGTTTTGTGTATGCGTGAATTCTCTTACTCTCTTAAAGAGCTATATCATATACTGACTTCATCATACTACTCTTCTATATCTTCCTCTTACATCATAATTTGACACTTGTAACATAACTTTACATTACATACTTTTATGTTCATATCTGAATAGGTGCGACCCAAAACAAGACTCTAGTCGGCCCTAAAACAAAGTACACAACACTTCCGAATAAGTCAGCTCAAGTGTGTTTACAACAATGCTAATTACATCATTACAAACATATAATCAATGGTGCTTAGCCATTACATAAAAAAATAATTCATGTTGATGAAAACACTAGTCGGCTTCCATGCTCTATCTTCTGGACTGCTGGTCTACTGATCTATCTGTAATTTCTCTGTACTATTGTTCCATACTATGCGTGTCTAGGTTTAGTATTTACACATGTCATAGAACATATATTTGAACATGCATATGCTGATGTGGTGATTGATGAATATCTCTATCTGCCCTATTTCCATACTTAGTCATTTTTCCTTCTTAGTTATCTTAGACAGAAACTTAATATGACTTTGTTGCCATGATGACAACGCAAAAATAGTCATATGTCCTCTAGGAGTCAAATTTTCAACACAGCTATTGATTAATGTGCCTACACTTTTATTTTGATCCAACAGTGGACTTAATGGCTTATTCCAAAGATGCACAAGATCTAGCATCTAATCCATTAAGTAATGATGACGTGTGTCCAGATGGTGACATGTATTCCACTAAAGGTGAATTTGACCATAGATTAAAAGGTGGAAATCTTGTTGAATATCTAACGGCTGACTTAATCGCTTAAAGGCAAAGTGCATGAGATCTATCACTTAAGCGATTAATTCATGATGCCATGTGTCCTAGTGGGTCCGGCTGAGGTCGTAATAGAAGAACTAAAAATAGAGAATGTACAGAAGGATCTGACGGTCAGCTTAATGGCTTAAAGGAAAAGGGATCAACATCTACTGGATAAGTGATTAAGTCATGGTGACGCGTGGCAAGAGTGGGCCCTATACAATGTAGAAATTATGTTAAGTAAGATGCAAGTTTGAAGAGAAAAGATGACTCACTTAATGGATTAAAGAAAAGATGTGTGAGATCTAGCGATTAAGCTATTAATTCATGTTGATGCGTGTCCAAGTTGATGACATTGCAGCCACAGTCAGTAAACTCAAGGTGAAATAACTTGCAGCCAATTTAAGATGAATATGATGGTTGACTTTATTGCTTAAAGAAAAAGTGAATGAGATCTAGCATTTAAGCGATCAAGTTGTGTTGGCACATGTCCCAGATGGATGGTTGTTTTGAGGAAGAGATGAGAGCCGTCAAATGAAGGAGATGTTGAAGATCTACGGTCCAGATTCAAAATTCTTAAAATGATTGTCAGTGATTCATTAAGTTGTGAGTTTTAAACCAGGAAAATTGAGTGCAGACATGTGGCCACTTTAGTTCAATTCAATGCGAAAGACTGATTTGATTGAGGCCATATAATTCATTTCTTAAACTTGAAGCTGTCATAATTCATCAAAATCATTCAAGGGAAGATCATAATTACAGTGAAATTGAGCTCTTTGTGATGAATTACAGAATGGGTAAGTCTCTTGTGATACAACAGAAATTCATGCTTTTAGTAAAATTTGAAATTTAAAAAGGTCTCAGAATTCTTTTTAAAATCTGAATATCATTTCGTAAAAAGCCCTAGTTTCAGAAAATGGCCCCTAGGATTCAATTCTCTGGCAAGGTAGAATATAAGGATAGAAATGTGAGAGACAACCTTCTACAATAGTTGATTGGGTCCATGGGTGATGCTACCCAAATTAAAATAATAGTTCCAGCACATCCTTATTTTAGAGTTGGGGATGGTTTGTACGATACAGGTAGATTGGCCAAAGATGCCAAGACTAGCATAAATAGTTTAAATTTATTTAAGACTGCTTATAGCCAGAGAAATGCTCCCTCCCTAGATTGCAACATATAGGATCTAGATTTAGGTAAATTGATAGTGACCAGAGTATTTATGGATATAGACCTATTTACTTTAATAGCCAATGCATATGACAGAGTATCCAGGGTTTTAAGAGATACAAAGGGAAATGTGTTGTTGACTGTCACAGCCGATGAAACCAGAAAAATATTCAAATTAAGTGACCTCTCAATTCAAATGGATGACATTGAATTCTAATATTTTAAAAAATTATACTAGACTCAGAAGGAGTACTACATGAATGAGGCTTTAAAAGGATATTTTAATAAAATAGGGGATTTGATTGTTGTGGGCCCAAATACACCAAAGCCATTCAAACTGGACTATTTCAATAGTAAGGCTAGGGAAATGTATAGTGCCTGTGCCTTGTGTTAGAAGAAGATGAAGAAAAAAAAATGCCTATTCACCTCAAGCTTATGGTTGTTCAGATTTTGCATCCCCACCTATCAGCAGTATTTTATTATGCTCCCTACATTGCTGAGTTAATGCATGACGGTCTAATAGGCATCAAGGATAAAAATTTACTCAAGCCAATGGGGTGGTAATCTCTAATGATGCATATGATTTTGTTCAATAGTGCTAATGTCTTTGAAGAAGAAATGGACCTCACTAAGTTTCAGGATGATGAGGATTTTCCTGTTCAAATGTGGAGTGTTGAGTTATCTTGGGATAGAAAAGAAGCTACCTATATAAATTTTGATAGATCTTTTGCTGCTAGACTTAAATCACTATTATGTAAAAAAAACCCTAGAATCCATACAAACATGATGAGATTATTAAGGCCTTTAGAGTATTCCCCAGAATTAAAAATTGTTCACAATTGGGGAGATCTCATTTTGTACCCTGCCTCCATAGTTATCAAAGTTTATGTCTTTAGGGGAACCCAAAATGTTATACCTTACAAAGTGCCACTAAAGATTGGTATAACATAAATTCTAAGGCAAATGGGTGGATTAAAAGAAGAAGCCTTGGCAGGAAAGATGAAGGGAAGTATTTTCCCTACCCTCACTAAAGCCCATCACTTCATCATCACAAAGGGGGGATGGACACAATTTGACAAGTATTTTGAGCCATACTATCTAGCAACATCTATGTCAAGGTGTGCAGTTAATGAAGGTTTCATTATTGATATTTTTAGGAGGAGAACCAAGTGCCTAACACTAGATCACCAATTCAATTTACTAGAAGACATCATAAGGAATGTATTTGATCTTAATGACCAAGAAGTCAGGAAAGAAAAATGGTTGGTGTATAAGAAATATTTGGATTTTATTCACAATTTTGATAGATCCTATGATCCCTTGAAGGTTTTTTCACCTTGGGATAAGAATATTGAGTCTCTGATGACAATGTTTGAAGATATAATGCAGAATCTTAATCAGAAGAAGAACAAAGTAATGGAGATTGGGCCAGAAAAAGCTAAGGCTATTTTGAGCAAAATTAAACAGGGAAGGGTGGTCCCACCTAGAAATTATGAGGTCTACAAATGGAGAGGGTATAGTACAATTATGCCTAAGATTGACAAGTCTTATGATCAAAAGGGGAAGAGGCCAGTAGACACTAGTTCTCAAACAATGCCATCTCCAAAGAGGTAGAAAATGGAAGGAAAAGAGCATTCAAGTGATGTATACTCCCCTTCCCAATCCCCTCTACAAATGGATGACCAAGCTATTGCAGAGAAATTGGTTCAAATGGGAAATACAGGGTACATTTTTGTCACATCCTAGGAGCTACAAGAGGGAGTTCCAGAGGCACCTAGGCATGAAACTTTGGATCTTACAATAGCAGAGTTTGCAGGTAAGTATCTAGACTCTGTAACCAAATAGGCCAATGAATAATTTATGTCTAATGATAATTTTATTAAGGCCAAAGCCTTTATTCAATTCCTATGGAGAGCCCATATTGATGAATTCAAGGATAAGTGTCACAAATTGCAAGAAGCTCAACCTAACCAGAGAAAATAAGACATTGAAAAGGAATTCAAATAAGAATCGATGACCAAGTTTGACAAGATAACCCCTAAAGAAGGTAGGGAATTAGTGAAGAAAAAGGGAGTCCTTATCTTACCCCAGTGGGATTTGGCTGATGCCATTGTATTTAATGATGTGAGGAAGTAATTAAAACCATTTCACACTAGTGGGATAACAATTGGTTCCCAATTCAGTGATGATCATGCAGCATTGGCAATATGCTCCTTGAAGAAGAAAGATAAAAGGAGAACCAATGAAGATGACTAAGCTGAGAATATAGGCAGCCTCATAATAAAGAGATTTTTAGATACTTCAGGGGTAGAAGAAGCTAAAATTACTTTTCAAACTGCTAAATTAAGCTTGAAGGTAGCTGAGAAACAAGAAGATGCTTTCAAGAGCCTAACCCAAAAGTATGAAGTTGTTATGAAATCTTACAATGATGAAAGGGTCAAATCTATGCAAAAGGATGATAGGATCACATTCCTTGAGGGAAAGAAAATAGTGTAATTAGTGCCTCAAGGGAGGATTACATAGGACCCTCACCAGCCATCCTCATCAAGTCCTATTATCACTTATCCTCCTTCCCCTGCACTATCAAATTTTACCACACTAGAGGAGGTTGAGAAACAAAAGGCAAGACTAATTGTTGAGAGAGCAGAACTTGAAAGACAAAAGAAAGAATGTGTGGAATAGTCTATAGCCTTTAGAGAAGTAGAGGCATGGGTGAAGAAAAAATATGTAGATAAGATACACAACACCCTTTTGCATTGTACACATGAATTGGTGCCTACTGACATCTATGCACAAGGAAAGAAAATTGCTAGCATAATGAATGAGTACAATGTAGATAAGGATATTTTATACCAATTGGTAAATAAATGGAAAGGGAAGGGAGGAGAGTTGAAATTCTTCCACACTACTTGTAAGAAGGACAAAAATGTTGATATTGTTTTGACTGGAACCCACAAATGTGTGAAATGGCTCATGGACGTGGACATAAGAAGGAGCATTGTCATAAGGAAAGTAATGGCCCTGAAGGGGGAATATTCAAAGGACAACTATGAAATGTTTCCAAATATTTTTAAGAAGAATGGAGATATTAAGGATGAATTATTATGGCATCGACAAATGAATGAGGCACTAGCAGTTAGAACCAATAGCATAATAACCTTGCAAAGTACACTGCTATTTGTTCAAACAGTTGAGATAGTTGGCAAGGCCAGAGCATTTTTTCATTTTGGTCAGATGAGATTGAGAATGCATGTACCACCTAGAAGGAGATTAACAACAGAAAGGATGAGATCCTTAGCTTCAACTGGCCAAGTGATGAGGTGTACACTTCTTCAAAAGACAAGTACACAAAAGTTGATCCAGGTGAAGGTGACAACATGCAGGTGGATGATGAAGCCCAACAGATTGGTTGATACATCTGAAAGTAAAGATCCTACATCACCAACATCAAAGACAATAGACTCCAGATGGCTCACACCAAGCAACTTTGAAGTAGTTGCAAGTACAAAGTGGTCAAAGGACAAAATTTCTTGAATATCTATTATAATAAGAGTGGTTATCACTCCATTAGCTATTTTGTATTTTTAGTGAGTCATTAATTTTATCCTTATCCCAATTGATCTGAAGCTTGTTGCAATCCTAATCTATAAAAGGATTCCCAAGATCGTTGGAAAGGGCTGGAAAATTTGTATTGTAAACCATTTTGTAAAGTTTTCAGTTAGAAGGGGAAATATAACATAATTTGTACTAGATAGTGCAAGAAGTCAGAAATAAAGTTGAGAGATCTTTTGCAGGTTATTGAAGAGGTTACCTTTGAGTACTTTTTTTACACTGAAATAAGATTTTTTGAGTTCAATACAAAGATCCAAATTCCAATCTCTCATGTGTTATGTGTCATGTGAGTTATGAATTTTCTAATTTATTAGCATAGTCTTCTCTATGTTTATGTACTTATTAGATTAAATTAGGCTCTGATTTATGATAGATTCATCTGACACATTGCAAGGATTCTATTAGTAGTAGGGGTTTTGGGATGGTTTTATTATGATTTTAAATCTTTGGTGAACATTAATTTCAGTATATTTTATCTGAGTCAAAATATAGCCCAATGGATAAATCATTGATCTGAAGCTTATAAGTTTTTTTTTATTGCATATCTAGTTGCATATTGGCTATTTTTTCCTAGAAGCCAAACATTTAAAATCCATTGAGTCTTCATTTGTATAAGTTTGTTATAATTTCTATCTCATGCTCCATTTCAAGGTTGAGGTTCAATGGATAATTAGCCAATTATCTAGTATCTCCTGGTCATGTTGATTCATTGTGAGATTACTGTTTGATAGTACCAGATTGGATATATCAATAGGTATAACAGGGTATCCCCCCTTGGTGTAGCGGGACCTAAAGAGTAGAAGTATTAAGAGAGTGCTTGTTAGTTGGTCCTTTTCTTGCATGAACAAATATTTGGAGGTGGCTCCTCTATAAAAAAATAGTCTTAAAGGTAAGAGGTTGTTGTTGTTTCTATTAAAACATAAAAAGAAACCAACAAAATGGCAACTGTAATAGGGATTGCATGTTTCATTTGCAATAAGTGAGTAAGGTTTCTCAAGTTGAGTTAGAATCCTGGCCTACTTACTTGTCTCTACTAGTTGGTTGACCATTGTACTACGAAGTTGTGTCTTTGCATGTCCCAGTGGCTTGTATTACTCTCAAGAATATATCAGGATAAGTACTTAGAATGTATTGATATTTGTGACGCATGAATACTTTCCATAACAGAAATTTGTTACTCAAAGTCATTGTGTATTTTCCCAACTTTTTTCCTTTTTTGGGTGGCGACTCAAAGAAATCTTTGCATCAGTGCTGAGTTATTATTATTTGATACACTATTGTCTAACTATGAGTTACAAAAATACCAGATCCAAGATGAACATTCATCTTGAGAATGAATTGGAAGGTGAGATTCCATCCACTTCTAGAGCTAGGAAATCAGTGAACAAGAATGCTACTGGAGTTACTCCCCAAGCCTAGAGGCAAAGAAGGAATATAAGAATGGATACTCCCATTCCTCCTAATCATGAGGAATAAAATGTAGAAGTTGAACAAGAAGTACACCAGGGATTAGGAATCTATGGGGAGCATTAATCTCAGAGTGAAAGGGTTGATGATGTCCCTAGATATACAAGAAAAATGGTTCCTGGTAAGTCTCAAGGACATGAGACAAGGTCTAGATCTAAGAGTAGAGGTGAAGAGAATAGGAATGCTCCAAGTGATCCAATCTCTCCCTCGTATGAAAGACCACATGCCCATCACCATAGATGGGAGAGAACCATCGTGGAAGAAAACATAGAATCTGATATAAATCTTGTGGATTCTGAAGAGATTTTTGAAGAGGTGGGTGAGTTGGAAAGAAAGATCCAAGAGAAAATTGCCTTAAGACAAAAAAAGAGAAAGAGAAAAGGAAGAAAGAATAAGAAATTCTTAGATTCAATCTGACTAGTTGAAAAGGCAACTTAGAGATTTGGAGGCCATGAATGTTGTTGTTATACCTGAGAAACTAGAATATGAACCTGTTGTTCAACAATTGTATGACACACCAAAGCCCAAGGACAAAGGAAAAAAAAGGTAGCAGCTATTGAAATAAAGGAGCCAATGAACAAAGGGAGTATAGTGGATCCCTTGGTTAAGCTGGATACTAAATTGGAGAGAGCTAAAAGAGAGAGGGAAATAATAGCCAAGGAATTAGAGAAGGCTGAGTTGGAAGCCTCTGCTCTTGAAATGAAAAGGAAAATTGAATTCCTTAGGCAAACTTCTGGTCCTCATCCTGATGGTCCTGGTCCTAAAATGTCTCTAAACTTGGAAAAGAGTATACCACCACATGTTGATTCCAGAAGTGCTACCACTTCAAATGCTCAAGGTAACACTTTATCTCAAAAAACTCCTTTCTATATTAAAAGGTGTAGACAATTTATTTTCCTTGGCATCCCTGGTTATCCCAATGAGATTCCTAAGAAGATTAGGGATAAACTTCCTAAATTTGCTGGGAATAATGTAATTACATGTGAAGAACATCTAAATAATTTTATGGATATGGTTGATGACTATTAAATTGCACATGATGATGTTATGATGAAATTATTTGTGCAATCACTAACTAAGGATGCAAGGGACTGGTTTAGAGGATTTCCCCATGAGTGCATTAGCTCCATGGATGAGATGAAGGAATGTTTCAGGGACCAATATGGAGATAAAACTAATAAAGGGTTCATGCTGAATGAGTTCAACAACATAAAGAAGAACCCTAATGAAGAAGTGGTGGAATTCAATATCAGATTCCAAAGGGCAATGCACAAATTTCTACAAGTGATGAGACTAGATGACAAGGTATGTCTCGCTACTTATCTTAATGCTTTTGATGCAAAAATGGGTTATTTTCTAAGAGATAAGAAACCTAGGAATATTAGGGAAGCATATAAGGTAGAAGTCAACATTGAGACAAATAGAAGAGTTTCTGGGAAAGTGGGAAGGAAAGAAGATTAGAAACCCACCAAGTATAATAAGAAATAATCAAATAAAACCCTGAGTTCAAAACCCAAGGAGGATGATAGCCTTAAGTTGATTCTGAATGCTTTGAAAAATCTAAAGCCTAGAGAGAGTAGTCATAATAGAGTTCCAAATAATGATAAGCCTTCCTATGGAAATTACAATAGATAGTCTAGGATGCAGAACTATCCTTACACTACTCAGTGGAAAGATGGAAAACCTATTATCCCACCAAAGAATGATAAGTCTAATGAGAAAAATCCTGACCCCCTGCATAAGACCTATGTAAATATGTGTAGTAAAAATCCCTGGTGTGTACCTTGTCAGTCTCCACACAACCCTGAATAATGTTTTATTGCTTCCAGAGTTTCTACCACTGAGGAAAATGAAGAAGAGGAAGATGAAGAATATGATGATAGTGGTTGTGGTATGACTTCCTCACTATTTAATGAAGATACATATTATCATCCTGATGATTTTGATATACAGGATTGGGAAATTGATAATATGAGATGCAATGCTGAAGGATGTGATGAGACCCCTATTTTGAGAAGGCCATCTGATGAAGAGATAGCTGAGATCATAGCTAATATAGTTGCACAAGCAAGGGGTAATTATGTTTTAAGAAATAGAGTATTTGGAAATGCAGATGGAAAACCTGCTGGTATCTTTATCAAGGATACTCCAAATAGTACTGAAAGGCCACAGGAAAAGGAGAAATAGGCTTAAGGTACAAATAATATTTTGATTAAATGGGGCAACAAACCTACTGGCCCAAAAATGTATAAATAAAAAGATGAAGACACCAGAGAGTTTTGTACCTCATCCCAAAAAGGAGGAAAAATCACATAGGGGAAATTAAGCTAGACTAGCTACTCAAGCAGAAGACGTGGATTGCACAAATAAGAAATCAGACATTTCTGATATGACATACACCCCTATGGATATGGGACAAATTTTGTCTCAGATAACCATTAAAGTGCCTCTATTAGAAATGATGAGGATAGGAGAGCACAAGGAAAAGACTCTGACATGGGTGAAGAGTGTTAGCTCTACCAAAATTATGGGGCTAGAACAAAACAAGAAAGTGTCAGACACTAAGGATAAATCATCAAAGGAATATGATGAACTTGTATCAAATATTCCTCAAATTTATTTAGATACCAATATTGTTAGCACTACTGCAGAAACTATTCATCCTTTTTTCCTAACATTGTTAATAAATGGAAAAATGTTGAAAAACTGCATGATTGACTCTGGGTCATCCAACATTGTTATGCCTGCAGAAGTCATGAGATCTATGGGATTAAAAGTAGACACTCCAAATGGGAGATTCCAGGCTATGGATTCTAGAGAAGTGCCTATCATAGTCACTATTAAGGCTTTGCCTTACAAATTGGCAGCTTTCCCAGATAAAGTGCTAACTATGAGTGTATTGGTTGTAGATATTCCCCCCCAATATGGAATGTTATTATCAAGAAAATGGAGTGCATCTATGGGGGAAGAATTCAATGTGATTTATCATTTTCCACTTTCAACATAAATGGTGAGAACATCAAAGTATCAAGGGAAACTAGAAATCCTCATATGATTGAGGAACAAGATGAAAATAACATGAATTGTTTCTTGGGTACTGAAATGGGGTCATTCCAAGTGCAAGAAAGTCAAACTGCAAGAAAATCATAACCTACATTGTTATCAGAAGATGTAAGTAACTTATCTGAACAAAATAACTTATTGATAATGTATTTTGATGGTGCCAGTTCTAAGGAGGGGGCTGGTGCTGGAGTTTTGTTGATATCTCCCTCTGGAAAACCTTCAAATTTTCATTTTCTTTGTTGTTTAATTGTACAAATAATGTGGCAGAATATGAGGCTCTGTTGATAGGTCTAGGACAAGCTACAAAACATGGAATCAAATTCATTAGAGTAATTGGAGACTCTGAGCTAGTGGTATCTTAGATCAAATCTAAATATGCATCAAAGAACCATAGATTGAAGTAGTATCGAAATATAGTATGGGATGAGATAGAAAGTTTTGACGCATTCAGTATTGAATGGATGGATAGAACCCAAAATAGAATGGAAGATCTGTTAGCTAAAATTTCCTTAAGGCTAGAAGACATCACCTTTGTAGGAATTTTTGAGATAGAAGTTCAAACTAGCCCTTCAATACCTAACAATGTGGATAGCTTGCAAGTGTTTGATGATGATGTAGATATTCTTAGATTCTTGTATTGTGAGGCAAGTCTTGAAAAAAAAGAAATAGATTTCCCAAAGTATGTGAAAAACATTGATGGAAAGGATACTATCTTGGGAAAAGAAATATTTCTTCTAAACTCAAATAAAGTCCCAAAGGGACTAGTTGTTTTGGAGAGGGCCTTTGATAGTAAGGATAGACCTTACTCTGTTACATGTGTAAATTGATCTAAAGATTTGGAGGAAGTTAATGTGGGAACAAAAGAAGTTCCTAAGAACTTATTTATTGGTAAGAAAATGTCACCCAAGGTGAAGAAGGATTTGACTGATCTTTTAAGGAAATACAAAAAATTCTTTGCTTGGACATATGATGACCTAAAGGTATATAATGAGGAACTGTTTCAACATGAAATTCCATTGAAAGAAGATGCCAAGACATTTAGGCAAAAGAAAAGACCCACAAATCCTACCCTTATGCCTAATATTGAATAGGAATTAAAAAAAATGAAATATGCTAGGATAATCAAGCCCATTAGGCATTCTTCCTAGGTTTCTAATCTAGTCCTTGTTAGAAAGAAGAATGGGGATATCAGGCTATGTGTGGATTTCATAAATTTGAACATATATTCCTTAAAGGACAACTATTCTATCCCCAACATGGAGAATATGCTACAGAGAGTCACTGGATGTGAACTTATGTCCATGATGGACGGATTCTCTAGGTATAACCAGATTATGGTTAAAGAGTCAGAGCAGTTTAAGACTTCTTTTACCACCCCATGGGGAACATATGTGTATGTGAGGATGCCTTTTGGTTTGATGAATGTTGGGGATACTTTTTAGAGGGCCATGGATAACGCATTTTTAGACTTCCTGCAAAAATTTCTTGAGGTCTATCAGGATGATCTCACTACCTACTCAAAGAAGGAAGAGCAACATTGTGAGCATTTGGAAAAGATTTTTGAAAGAGCCTTAGAATTTGGGATTTCTCTCAATCCAAAGAAATGCATCTTTGGGGTGATAGAAGGTAAGTTATTGGGTCACATTATTTCAAAAGAAGGGGTTAGAATTGACCCACATATAGCTTCTATTGACAGAGTGCCCATCCCAAGAAATGTCAAGGGAATTCAGTCATTCTTCGGATAGGTAAATTTTCTCAGAAGATTTTTCATTAACTTTGCTGAGAAAAGTAGACCAATTTCAAAGATGTTAAAGAAGGATGCTAAAATGGAATGGGCTGGGGAGGCCACCAAGTCTTTTCAAGAGATTAAGAAAGCTATTAAGGATGCCCTTGTCTTGAGAACTCCCAATTATTAAAAGCCCATGAATATCTTTTCATTTGCATCTTGTCACACTATTGTTGTTGTGTTGTTACAGAAAAATGAAGAAGGGTTTGAGTAGCCTATTGCCTTTTTTAGAAAATCATTACAGGCTGCAGAGCTCAAGTATGATATAACTGAAAAGTAGGCCTATGAATTAGTGAAATTTGTGAAATCTTTTAGATGTTATTTAATAGGTGCTATTGTAGTGGCTTATGTTCATTCAGCAGTAGTTAAGGACATTTTTACTCAACAAGAGGTGTCAGGAAAGAGATGTAGATGGATAAATAGGATTCAAGAGTTCAATATAGAAATCCAAATCACTAAATTGGTTAGAGGGATGGGTTTAGCCAAACTGGTGGCTAGTGCAAACTTGGATGCCAATCACATTAATACCCTAGAAGAAGAACACAGACCTTTTATTTGTAACCTTGACCATTATGATTGGTACACTCATATTATTTATTATTTGCAAAGGATGAATTGTCCATAGGGAATGGATGAGAATAGGAAAACAACATTAAAATTGCAAGCAATTCATTTTTCTCTGATCAGAGATGAGTTTTGGTGGAGGAGCCCTGAAGGAATTTTATTGAAGTGTGTTGATAAAGAAAAAGCAAACATGATCCTGCAAGAGAAGCATAATGGAGTGTGTGGTGCCCATTACATGGCAAAGACTATTGCACATAAGATTTTGAGAGTAGGGTTCTGGTGGCCAACTATTTTTAAAGATGCTTATCAACTGGTTAAAAGATGTGATGCTTGCCAACATTTCTCTGGTAAGATAAAATTCTCAGGTAATGTACCCCTCACACCAGTGGAAGTTCAAGCCCCTTTTCAACAATGGGGTATTGATTTTATAGGGGAGATAGCTACAAAGTCTAGTGGAGGACATTCATGGATCATTGTAGCTACAAACTACTTTACTAACTGGGTGGAAGAAATTCCCACTAAGAGAGCTACAAGTAAAGTGGTGATTGATTTTTTATTAAAGAACATAATTACTAGATTTGGGTGCCCAGAGAATATAATCTCAAATAATGCCATGTGTTTTAAATCTGAGGAATATGTCAATTTTTGTGTTGAATATGGTATTTAGACCTCTTACTCTGCACCTTATCACCCACAAGAGAATGGAAATGGCCAATCTAAATCCACCAATAAGAGCCTCCTCAAGATTATTAAAAGAGTTCTGGATACAAACAAGAAGGCCTAGGATTCAAAGTTGACATCGGTTGTATGGGCAGACAAGGTGACATCAAAAAAGGCAATAGGATGTGCACCTTTTGATCTAGTTTATAGAATCCAAGCAAGATTGCCCCAAAACAATTTGATGCAGATGTACAAGTTTGTTCAGACTTATGATGATGATATTGATAATGACATGCAATTGAGAATTGATGACTTGGTGGAGTTAGATGAAGCCAGGAAGGAAGCTTCTATGAAAAATGCTAAACTTCAATTGCAGGTAAAGAACTTGTATGACAAGAGGGTAGTCACAAGATAGTTTGATGTGGGAGATTATGTTCTCATGTGGAATGCAAGGTTGGAAGACAAGGGAAAGCATGGAAAATTTGAACCAATTTGGCTGGGACCTTATATTGTCCATGAAAGGTATGGGCAAAATTCATATTTATTGAAAGATCTTATTGGAAATATTTTAGAACTACCAGTTCATGGATAGTTCTTGAATTTATACTTCTCATGAAGTCTAATTATCCATGAACATTAGGTTTGTGTATATAGTGTGTTTCTGTAAGTGTGTTTCTTTCTGTCTTAGTTTAGTTTTCTTTCCTATTGTATGGGTAGTTTTGTTTTCCAATAGGTTGGTCTGCTCCCCTGAGATTCTGAATTCTTGTAACACCTACAGGAGGTATTCATCCCCAGAAAGAGCCACTATTAGGTCTATTCAAAAAAATTTCAAACAATATGTCCCTGGTCTATTTTTGCAAAAATGTCTTGTGAAGGATACTTGAAAAACCCTTGTTTCATGTCTCAGAGTATAAAATTTGGTCCTGAAACCCTAAGCATCAAAAAGGTTTCTAATTTCATGTTACTTTTTTCCACTTAAAGTCATGTCTCTCATGGGTTCCTTTTTTTAAATGTTCATGTTCATTAATTTGTCAGTATCCTAACGTCGTGGTCTTGTATTATTCCCTAAAATCAAAGTCTGCAAATGTTTTATTAAACCCATTATCTCTCGAGAAAATGTATTTTGATCCAACGTCCCACTTAATGGCTTATTCCCAAAGTGCTCAAAATATAGTGTCTAAGCCATTCAGCCATGATGACATGTGTCTTTGGTGGGTCTGATGGTTAGAAATGGTTTTTAGTTAAATAGTGGGTATATTTATTTTCATCGGACGGTAGACTTAATCGCCTAATCCCAACATGATCGAGATCTATCCTTTAAGCGATTAAGTTTGAGTGACACATGTCTTTGGAGTGACGTGGGCCCTATCATAGGAAGTATGGTGGAGATTAAAGCATGGATAGATCTAACGGTGGAAGTAATGGCTTATGGATAAGGTGCGCAAGATCTATCAATTAAGTGATTAAGCGGTGTTGACATGTGGCAGTTGGTGGACCTAGGTATTATGGACAGCTATTGATTAAAGTGCCTATAGTTTTATTTTGATCCAACGGTGGACTTAATGGCTTATTCCAAAGATGCACAAGATCTATTGTCTAAGCCAGTAAGTCATGATGATGCATGTCTAGATGGTGACATGTATTCCACTAAAGGTGAAGCTGACCATAGATTAAAAGGTGGAAAGCTTTTTAAAGATCTAATGGCTGACTTAATCACTTAAAGGAGAAGTGCACAAGATCTATCACTTAAGTTATTAATTTGTGATGCTATGTGTCCTAGTGGTTCTAGCTGAGGTTGTAAAAGAAGAACTAAAGACAAATCATGTATAGAGAGATCTGATGGTCAGCTTAGTCGCTTAAAGGAAAAGTGATCGACATCTAATGGATAAGTGATTAATTTGTGGTGACGCATGGTAGAAGGAGTGGGTCCTATATAGCATAGAAATGATGTTAAGTAAGATGTAAGTTTGAAGAGATCGGATGACTCACTTAATGGCTTAAACAAAAGATGCGTGAGATATAGAGATTAAGCCATTAAGCCATGTTGACACATGTCCAAGTTGATGACATTGTAGCCGCAGTCAGTAAACTCAAGGTGAAATAACTTGTAGCCAAGTTAAGATAAATCTGACAGTTGACTTGATCGCTTAAAGTAAAAGTGAACAAGATCTAGCATTTAAGCGATCAAGTCATGTTGACACATGTCACAGATGGATAGTTTTTCCTGGGATGAGATGAGATTTGCCAGATGAAGGAGATGTTGTTGAAGATCTACGGTCCAGATTCAAAATTATTAAAATGATCATCAGTGAGCCATTAAGCCGTGAGTTTTGAACTAGGCTAATTGATTGCAAAATGTGTGGCCACTTCAGTTCAATTCAATACAAAATACTAATTTAATTGAGGCCATATAATTCATTTCTTAAACTTGAAGCTGCCATAATTCATCAAAATCATTCAAGCAAAGATCAGAATTGCAGTGACATTGAGCTCTTTGTGAAAAATTGCAGAACGAGTAAGTCTCTTCTGATACAACAGAAACTCATACTTTCAATGAAATTTGAAATTTGAAAAGGTCTTAGAATTCTTGTTTAAATCTGAATATCATTCTTGTAAAAAGCCCTAGTTTCATAAAATGGCCCCTAAGATTGAATTCTCTAGCAAGGTAGAATATAAGGATAGAAATGTGAGACATGACCTTCTAAAGCAGTTGAGTGGGTCCACAGGTGATGCTACTCAAATTAAAAGAATAGCTCCAGCACATCCTCTTTTTAGAGTTGGCGAGGGTTTGTACGATACAGGTAGATGGGCCAAAGATGTGAGGACTAGCATAAATGGTTTAAATTTATTTAAGACTGCTTATAGCCATAGAAATGCTCCCTCCTCAGATTGGAACATATGGGATCTAGATGTGGGTAAATTGATAGTGCCTGGGGTATTTATGGATACAGACCTATTTACTTTGATCTCAATTCAAATGGATGACATTGACTTCAACTATTTTAAACAAGTGTACCAGACTTAGAAGGAGTACTACAGGAATGAGGCTATGAAAGGATATTTTAATAAAATAGGGGATTTGATTGTTGTGGGCCCAAATACACCAGAGCCATTCAAATTGGACAATTTCAATAGTAAGGCTATGAAAATGTATAGTGCCATGTGCCTTGTGTTAGGAGAAGATGAAGAAACAACAATGCATGTTCACCTCATGCTTATGGTTGTTCAGATTTTTCATCCCCACCTATCAGTAGTTTTTTTATTATGCTTCCTACATTGCTGAGTTAATGCATGAGGGTCTAATAAGCATCAAGGATAAAAATATAATCAAGCCAATGGGGTGGTACTCTCTAATGATGCATATGATTTTGTTCAATAGTGCTGATGTCTTTGAAGAAGAAATGGACCTCACTAAGTTTTAGGATGATGAGGATTTGCATGTTCAACTGTGGAGTGTTGATTTATCTTGAGATAGAAAAGAAGCTAGCTATATAAATTTTGATAGATCTTTTGCTGCTAGGATTAAATCACTATTATGTAAACAAAACCCTAGAATCCATACAGACATTATGAGATTATTAAGGCCTTTGGAGTATGCCCCAGAATTTAAAAAATTTCACAATTGGGGAGATCTCATTTTTTACCCTACCTCCACAGTTATCAGAGTTTATGGCTTTATGGGAACCCCAAATGTTCTACCTTACAGAGTGCCACTGAAGATTGGTATAGCAGAAATTCTAAGGAAAATGGGTAGATTACAAGAAGAAGCCTTGACAGGAAAGATGAAGGGAAGTATTTTCCCTACCCTCACCAGAGCCCATCACTTCATCATCACAAAGGGGGGATGAACACAATTTGACAAGTATTTTGAGCCATACCATCTAGCAATAGTTGTGTCAAGGTGTGCAGATAATGATGGTTTCATTAATATGTTCAAGAAGAGGACCAAGTGCCTAGCACTAGATCACCAATTCCATTTTCCAAAGGACATCATAAGGAATGTATTTTCTCTGAATGACCAAGAAGTCAAGAAATAAAAATGATTGGTGTATAAGAAATCTTTGGATTTTATTCACAATTTTGACAAATCCTATGATCCCTTGAAGGTATTTTCACCTTGGGCTAAGAAGATTGAGTCTCTAATGACAATGCTTGAAGATATAATGCAAACTCTTAACCAAAAGAAGAACAAAGTAATGGAGACTGAGCCAGAAAAAAGTTAAGGCTATTCTAAGCAAAATTACACAGGGAAGGGTGGTCCCACATGGAAATTATGTGGTGTACAAACAGAGAGGGTATAGTACAATTATGCCTAAGATTGACAAGACTTCTGATCAAAAGGGGAAGAGGCTAGGAGACATTAGTGCTCAAATAATGCCATCTCCAAAGAGGTAGAAAATGGAAGGAAAAAAGAATTCAAGTGATGTATACTCCCCTACCGAGTCCCCTCTGCAAATGGATGACCAAGCTATTGCAAAGCAATTGGTTCTGTTAGGTCTATTCAAAAAAATCTCAAGCAATTGGTCCCTGGTCTATTTTTCTAAAGTGTCTTGTGAGAACAATTGAAAAAACCTTTACTTCATGTCTCAGAATACATATTGTGGTTCTAAAAACCCTAAGCGTCCAAAAGGTTTCTATTTTTTTGTTAGTTTTTGTAACTTAAATTTCATGTCTCGAATGGGTTCCTTTTTGTTAAGTTGTTGTTGTTCTAACCATGTGGTCCTATATTATTCCCTAAGTCCAAATTCCATGAGATTAATAGAGTTCACTATCTATCGAGCTAATATATTTTGATCCAACGGCTCTCGCATTCCCGCTATGTGAAGATCATTGAATTTTAACCTTTAAGGCAACGCACCATCGCACCACGTGTCTTTGGTGGGATGAGATGTATCAAAGACAGAAATCGAAGGATAGCCAAAAGATGATTTTCATCTGACGGTTGGCGTATTACCTTTATCAAGAAGATGAGCAAAGGATATTATTAAGGGATTGCGCCATGCTACCACGTGGAGTTTGGTGGGCCAGAGTGTCGTTAAAGAGGAAAGGTTAAATGGAGAACAAGTTAGATCTGATCTAACAGCTGGCGCAAAGCCTCATAACAAAGATGTCATTAAATTACTCTTCGAGGGATAGTGCAGTGTTGACGCGTGTCATCAGTGGGCCCGATGTGAGCAAGCAGATGAAGTAAATTGGGAGCATGTCATCTTAGATCCAATGGATGGCACAAAGGCTTATGGTAAAGATGCGTGCATAATAGGCATTAAGGGATTATGCCATGCTTCCACATGGAATTTGATTGGTTCAATAGATGATTAAAGGTTATAATAAATCAATGCTATCTTCAATAAGATCCAATGGCTGGAATTAACCCTTAATAACAAGATGAAAGGTTTTTACTCATTGAGGGAACGCGCCATGTTGACGCGTGTTCAAGTTGGTGGGACCTCATAGAAATGTAAGGACAAATAAAGACCAGTTAAGTTAGATCCAATCTAACAGCTAGCACAAAGCCTGAGATTGAAGGTGAAGTTGTTTTAATTAATGAGGCATTACGCTGTGCTGCCACATGTCTTTGCAAGATTAAGGCCGCAGATTATAAAGGTGATTAAAGTCACTAAAGATAGAAAATATTTGACGGTCGGCACTAAGCCTTAAGAAGAAAGTGTTTGATTTTTAACCATCAAGGGAAAGAGACATGATGCCATGTGTCTAAGTTGATGGGGCCCGCATCTAACAAAGAGTTAAGTAAAGATCAGACATGTTGGAAGGGATCTAACGGCTGGTGCTAAGCCTTAGATCAGAAATGACTGCAAGTTAACTATTTAGGGAAAGTGACATGATGCCACATGTCTTGAGAGATGAATTTCGTGGAAGATTCATTGTGGACCATCTGATATAAGGAAAATTCATAAAAACTATGGTTGTATTTTAAAATACAAAAGTAGCAGATTTTAAACAGTTGTACGCCAAGCATTGAACTCAGAGGAGTAATGGAAAATGTGTGTTTTCTTCTCAGTTGGAATTTAATTCTTAAAGTGATGGGATTTCCATTGTATCAATCACTCAAGTCATTGTGCATAATGAATAGCAGTTGCAGGGAAAATTGAAGTTGCAGTGATCACGACTAAGTTTTCAAGCTTCCTGCCGAACAGGTAATTTTTTGGTACTAATACTTCTAGTCATAGGAAAGTTTAAAAGGAATTAGTAAGGTGTAGAGAGACAGGTTTTATTGTTCATATTAGGTTGTTAAACCTAAAATTCATGATGCCACCAAGAAGAGAATTAGACGGGAAGATTAATTATAAGGATAGAAATGTTTGTGATGATTTGCTGCAACAATTAACAATGTCCACTAATGATTCCTTGAAGATGAAGGAATTAGTCTGCAAGGATCCACGCCTAAAAATTATTGAAGAGGGTTATATGAATTAGGTCACTCTGTTAGGGATGCTAAGATAGGTATGACTGGTCTATCCTTATTTAAGGTACTCTGTGGTTAGAGAAATGCAAATCTCCCACATAATAATGTATGGCAGTTTCACGTAGGAATATTGGTAGTGCCTGGTATTTTTATGGATATGGACATGCTTACACGTATAACAAGGAATTATGATAGCATATATAGAGTATTTAGGGACAAGAATGGGCAAGTCCTAATTAATGTAATTGCACAAGAGGTTAGGGAGGCATTCAGTCTAAATGATCCAAACACTTCCATGGATAAGATAGATTTTGTTCAGTTAAAGAAATTTTACCAATCCCAGAGGGAATACTTCAGAGAAGGGCCCCTCAAGAAATATTTTGGCATAGTTGGGGACTTAGTTTTGGTAGGGCCAAACACAAAAGAACCTTTCAAACTTGACTACTTTACTTAGAAGGCCAAATCAGTTTATAGGGATCTTTTCCAAATATGTGGGGATGATGAGCAAGTTGAGATGTTGATCCACTATATGCTAATGATGGTTGAAATTTTGCATCCCCATCTAGCAATAATTATTGATTTTGCCCCATATATTGCAAACTTAATTCATGAAGGGTTGATAGGTGTTCAAAACATAAAGGTGTCCAAACCTTTTGCATGGTATTCATTGTTGATGCATGTACTTTTTTTTAAGGGGGAAAATTATTTTGAGAAGGAAATGGAACTAACAAGATTTAAGGACAATGAAATCATGCTTGTGTAATTATGGAATGCAAACCTAACCTAGGACAATAAAGAGGTTATCTACATGAATTTTGACAGACATTTTGTTTCCAGACTCGGGACATTGTTGCTGAAAGAGGACCCTAGAATTCCTGAAGTATTATAAAAATTCTTGAGACCAAAGGAATTTGACCCAAAGCTTAATATAGTACATAATTGGGGTGATGTCATCCCTTATCTAGTGTCAACTGTATTTAGGGTTTATGGTTTCATGGTAGTTCCAAACATTTTACCCTACAGAGTGCCCCTTAAGATAGGATTGGCAGAGATTCTGAGATAGATTTGAAGTTTGCAAGAAGATTCCCTGACTGGAAGAGGGAAAGGAACAATTTTTCTTGTGATTAGTGTTTCCCACCAATTTATCATCACCAAGGGAGGATTGAAGCATCTACAGGATTTTCTGAAACCATACAATTTGACCACATCAATATCTAGATGTGCTGACCCTATGGGTTTCATTAAGGACATGTTTAGGGAAAAGACAAAATGTGTAGTATTGAATCATCAATTCAACTTCTCGAAAGACATAGTTAGAAATGAACTTGACTTTATTAACCAATAAAGAAATAAATAAAAATGGTTTGCTAACAAGAAAAGAGTTGATTTTGTTCACCATTTTGATGAAACATATGATCCTTTAAAGGATTTCCATCCTTGGGACAAGAAGATTGAATCACTGATGGACATGTTTGAAGAGATCATGCAGGATTTGAGCCAGAAAAGGGATAACATATTGCAAATAGAGCTAGAGAAGGCTAAAGAAATTTTGGGTAAAGCCTTCCCTGTTAAACATATCCCACAAGGAGAATATGTGGTGTACAAATAAAGGGGATATAGCACCATTTTACCAGAAAGTGGACAAACCAGTGATCCTAAGGGAAAGAGGCCACTAGAGCCTAGTGCTCAAAGTCTTCCATCTCCAAAGAGGCAAAAGGTAGAAGAGGGACAACAATAGCAACATGAACAACTCTATTCTCCCTCCCAGTCCCCAATACACATGGATGAACAAGCTATAGCTCAGCAATTAGTACAAATGGGGAATACTGGACAAATTTATGTCACAACTGAGGAATTATAGGAAGGGGTGCCTGAGGAGCCCATGCATGCTCAATTGGATTTGACTATAGTAGAATTTTCTAGCAAAGAGCTAGATCCATTGACTCAGCAAGCAAGTGACAAATTTCTATCTGATGACAATTTTGTCAAAGAAAGAGCATTTTTACAGTTCTTGTGGATAATTCATATTGATGAATTAAAGAGAAAATGTCAAAGAAAACAAAAGAACAACCTGCCAGAGGCAAGGAGGAAATTGAGAATGAAATAAAATAGCAGATGATTTCCAAGTTTGAAAAAATTACTCCTCAGGAAGGAAGAGCGCTAGTAAGGAAAGAAGGAGTCTTAATACTTCCTGAATGGGACATAGATGATGCTATCAGAAAGGAGACAAAGATTGTTCATGCCACTCAAGCATAAGTAAAACAAGCTTCAAAGGGTGTGAAGTTTAGTGAGGATCATGCAACCCTGGTTTTGTGGTATTTGAAGAAGAGAGACCCCATAATAGCAGGTGAGGATAATCAGGTTGAGCATTCAGGTAGCCTCCTGGTGTAAAGGGTTGTAGAAAAAAGGGTTGTTGAGGCATCAGGTATAACTTTGGAATCAGCTAAGTTTGGTCTAAGTGTAGCCCAAAAATTAGAAAATGAACTTAGGATCTTGAGTGAGAAATTTGAAAGAGTTCTAGGTGCATTCAATGAGGAAAGAATAAAATATATTGAAAAGGATAAGAAGATTGTTGAATTAGAGGGTAAAAAATCAAAACATTTTGTCCCCAAATGATGATTTCTTAGGAACCTCACCAACCTTCATCATCTAGCCCATATGTCACTTATCCTCCTTCTCCCATGCCATCAAGCACTATCACTCTAACAGATGTGGAAATGGAAAGAGACAGATTATTGGCAAAAAGGAAGAGGCTAGAAGAAACTTCTAAAAAGGACCTTGAAGAATCTTCAGCGTACAAAGAAGCAAAGGAATGGGTGAAATAGAAGGACACTAATAAAATATACTCTAGCCTCTTAAGATGTGCCAAGGAAGTAAATCTGGCTGATCTTTATTTGTTAGGAAAAAGGGTTTTTAACATTATCAATGAATATGATCCAGATAAAGATCAGTGGGGTTTAGTCATAGACACTTAGAAAGGAAAAGAAGTTGAGGTGAAATCTTTCTATTCCATGTCTAAAGAAGAGAACAATATTGATATTGTTTTAACTAGAACTTACAAGTGTCTGAAATTAATGGCTAACTTGGATATCAAAAGAACTATCCTCATCAGAAAAGTGGAGACCTTGAGGAGAGAATTTTCAAAGGATGGGTAGGAAATGTAACCTAACATTTTCAAGAAAGATGGTGATATAAAAAATGAGGCACTATGGTTGAGGCAAATAAAAGAAGCAATAAATGCCTGGACACATATCATCATTACCCTGGAGGGCACAATTTTATTTGTCCAAACTGTAAATATCATTAACAAAGCCAGGGAATTTTTTGAGTTTTGGGAAGAAGTTAAGAAGGCAAGTGCCAGCTGGGGTGAGGTCATCAGCAAGAAAGATGAAATCCTTGGTTTTAATTGTCCAAGTGATGAGGTGTACACTTCTTGGAAGGACAGGTACACAATTGTTAATCTAGGTGAAGGTAACCAAATGCAGGTGGAGGAAGAAGCTCAATAAGATGATTGATGCAGTTGAGAGAAAGGATTCTACATTAACAGCATTAAGGAATGACATACTCCAGATGGCTCACACTAAACAACTTTGAAGAAATTGCAAGTACAAAGCAGTCAAGAGACAAAATGTGCCAAATATCTATTTTAACAAGAGTGGTTATCACTCCATTAGCCATTTTGTCCTTTTAGTGAGTCACTAATTTTGTCCTTATTCCAAATGATCTAAAGCTTGTTGTAATCATAAATTATAAAAGGATTCCCAAGATCATTGGAAGGGGATGGAAAATTTGTAATGTAAACCATTTTGTAAATTTTTCAGTCAAGAGGGGAAAGATAGTATGATTTGTACTAGATATTGTATGAAGTAAGAAATAAATAGTTGAGAGATCTTTTGTAGGTTATTTCTAAGCACTTTTGTATACTGAAGCAAGATTTTCTGAATTTAATACAAAGATCCAAATTCCAGTCTCTCTTGTGTTGTGTCATTTGAGTTATGAATTTTTTGATTCATTAGCATAGTTTTTCACTGTGTTTATGTACTTACTTGAGAGTTCTGATCTAGGGTCTGATTAAATTAGGCTCTGATTTATGCATAGATTCATCTGACACACTGCAAGGTGTTAGTGCTTTTTATTGCAACACTTACCTAATGATGACAGTATACCTGGTATACTCAGATGCAACCTCTTTTAGGAAAGAGAAAGGCTAATTTCTAAGGATTGGATAATATCCTTCTTCATTTTTGAGCTCCATAGACTCAGGAAGGTTTTACCTTTTAAAGATTACTGATATCTCAGTCTATATATTTGGTGGATTTTTTTATTCACTGGGTGTGAACCAAAAACCTCACTGTAACAACTTATAGAACAATTTAGAGATTTCAATGACTAACTTAAAACATAGTACTATAAGCTAGGCTATGGTTTTGAGAACATAAACCAATGAGTTAAGGATTTGCATCCTTCTTCCTTTTGTCTTTAGGAGGGATAACCTAATGATTCATTCTCTAAAGAATCAATAAAGTGGACACTGTCCTACTAACATAAGTCCTTAATGAGTTCAGCTCATATATTTTAGTAACAAGTATGTTTGGAATAAATTTTGATTGTTTCAAAAACTTAGATGATGATAGATTATCAGACCCAGGTCTAGATCAGTGCTTATCCTTTCGGTTATAGAGTCAAAAGCTTGAAGTTTCACATAAAAAAAACACTGTAAGTTGCCTTACAACCTACATGAAATTAGGATAAGTTGCCTTAAAAATTATCTGATTACCTCTAAAATACTGTATCAAATCCTTAAATACTAATATGCTTCCTAAAAATACTCACAAAACTTAGTTCTTTACATGAAAGAAACTTGCAAGTAATTAGATAGTCACCTTCTAACTAAAATGCTTCAGACTACCTTACAATCTTAATCATAAAAAATCATATACAGGAAATAAAGAGACAACAATAAAGAAGAGTAAAATTGCATCGTATTTTATTGATGTAATCCTTCTTTCATACATAAGAAAAAGCTTTGAAGCTTGAAAGAACATAGTCACAGATTTAGAAAGACTGATTCTTTACATTATATTTCATCCTCTCTTAGAATACAACTCTCTTCTATATATATAGGTCTTCAACCATCTTGGAATCCCTTTCAAAAGGATGCTACAAGCTTTGGATGGTATGAGAAAACCTAACCCTAAAACTACAGAAGAGACAAAAAGAAAGAAAGAGAAGAAGCAGTGGAATGACCAAGTCAAAAAGATAGAAATAGATATTCTTATTCTTCTCCCAATCTAGCGGCTTGATTCTAATAGTGTACATAGTAGATGGCAGCAGTTATGTCAAGTTTGGATGACCGTCCTTTCATATTTACCTACATTCTCCTTTTGCAATAACTGTCCTCTTTATCTTAAATGGTGAGGTACCAAGTAGTCATCCCTACTCATCATCCAAAATTTCTTCTTCTACTGCTAGCTTCTTTCTCTTGGGTGTAGTCATCACTTCCCATGCTTTCACTTCATCATCTGATGGCCACTTGAA
>MU226554.1:1230976-1266540 GCA_018584345.1 Thuja plicata | reverse complement strand
AAATATAAGGATTACAAAGACAAAGGTAAGAAATCTTGTTATATTGCTGAAGAAACTTCTGACAATGATACTGACAATTTTGATGACAATGATATAGAAATTGTTTATGTTGCAATGAAAGAAGATTCTGATGATGATGATGAGAAAACCACATTAATTTCTTATAAGAGTAAAGGTGATCATTGTATCATTGACAGTGGTTGTTCCCATCATATGAATGGTGACAAGGATAAGTTTGAAACCCTAGACCAATGCAAAGGAGGATATGTAAAATTTGGTATTGATTCACCATGTCTTATTAAAGGTAAAGGTTTGATTAATTTGACTGACAAAATTAGATGTGATAATGTGTATTGGGTTGATGATCTTAATTAAAATTTTCTGAGTGTTGCATAGCTAAACACTTCTGGTTATAGAGTTGAGTTCCATCATAGAAAAACAAAGATCTATGACTCTACATGAGAACTAGTTGGAAGTGGTGATCAGACTAAAGGTAACTTGTTCTATCTGGATTTATCTGAAGAAACATGTTTGTTTGCACAGTACAATGATGTTTGGTTATGGCATAAGAGGTTGTATCATGTGAAATTTGATAAATTGGTAAGCATAAGTAAATTGAAAAAGGTTAGAGGGCTACCTAAGTTAAAGAAACCTGAGAATGCAATGTGCAAACAATGTCAACTAGGAAAGATGACTAAGTCTAGTTTCAAGAGTAAAACACATAAATCAGAGGAAATTCTAGAATTAGTCCATACTGATCTCTATGGTCCCATTGGAGAATGAATCTACTATGGTTCTAGATACTTTATTCTATTTGTTGATGATTATTTAAGGATGATGACTGTAATGTTTCTCAAAGAAAAATCTGATGCATTCCAGTTAAATAAATGGTACTTAGCTAAAGTTGAAAAGGAAATAGGCAAAATTTTGAAATGCTTAAGATCTGACAGAGGTGGAGAGTTTATTTCTAATGAGTTCAACATGTTTTGCAATGACTGAGGCATAAAGAGACAGATGTACACACCTAGGACACCTCCACAAAATGGTATTGTTGAACGTAGGAACAGATCTATCATGGAGTATGCAAGAACACTAATGATGGAGAAGAATGTTGCACATAAATACTAGAAAGAAGCTGTAAGTACTGTAGTCTATACCCTGAATAGAGTAAAATTCAAGAAAGGTATGGTTATGCACCTAGTGTAAAGTACTTTAAAGTATTTGGAAGCAAATGTATCATACTAAAGGACAACATAAATGGAAAACTTGATGCTAAAGGTGAAGAAGGTATATTCCTTGGTTATTCAACAAAAAGAAAAGCATACAAATGTTTGAATTCTAATACTAACAAAGCTATGGAAAGTGAAAATGTTAGAATTGATGAGTTTTCAGAAAGGAATGAAGTTGAAAGTACACAAGATCTTGAAAGCTATAAATCATTCGTATATCTAGATGAAGTAGATTCTAATACATTACTTGAGACTACTATCGAGCAATAGTCTGCACCTACCAATTCACAGAGTGGAGTTGCCAAGCAACAAAAAGTGAATGCTGAGCTATCTGATGGAGATGCCGAGTCTTAGAATCAACCAGAACTGAACACAAATGATGAACCTAAAGCAAGACCTGAGCCTACTCTAGCAAAATATGTGAGAAGACATCATAGTTCTGATCAAATCATTGGTTCAAAGGATTCTGCAGTTATGACATGAAGTAAGTTGAGAGATGGCACATGTCTATTATGTGAATTTGAGCCCAAAATAGTGAAAGATGCTTTAGAAAATGAAGATTGGATATAGGCAATGAATGAGGAAATTAAACAAATTGAGAAAAATAAGACTTGGAAACTTGTACCTAGGCCAACGGATAGAAATGTAATTGGTACAAAATGGGTATTCACGAATAAATTGAATGAACATGGAGATGTGACAAGAAACAAAGCTAGACTGGTATGCAAGGGTTATGCACAGGAAGAAGGAAATGACTATGGTGAAACATTCACCCCAGTTGCAAGATTGGAAGGAATCAGAACCTTACTTGCATATGCAGCTTATAAAGGATTCAAAGTTTATCAAATGGATGTGAAATCTGCATTTCTCAATGGTATCTTGGAAGAAGAAGTGTATATTGAGAAAGCTGATGGTTTTGTTGACCCAAACAAAAGGAATATGATTTGTAGATTGCACAAAGGACTATATGGATTGAAGCAAGTGCCAAGAGCATGGTACAAGAGATTGCACAATTATCTGATCAAGATTAGATTTGCAAGAACCAATAACAACAACAACCTATACTTGAAGACAGAGAAAAGAAAAAGGTACATTATTAGCTGAAATTTTTGTAGATGACATCATATTTAGTGGACAAGATGTGTTATGCCAAAAATTTGCAACAGAGATGCAAACTAAATTTGAGATGTCTATGTTTGGTGAGATAAAATTATTTGTTGGCTTACAAATTTATCAAATGAAGAATGGTATCTATATCACTCAATCTTAATATATCAAGGAGATACTAAATTTTTTTGGAACAGAAGAGTCCAAACCAGTGAGTACACCCATGGCTACTGGACAGAAGCTGAGAAAAGATGATGACACAAAAGAAGTGAACCAAACACTCTACAGACCAATGATTGGAAAACTACAACATGTTGAACACAGTAGACCTGACATTGCCCTAGATGTTGGAATTGTTGCAAGGTTTTCTGATAACCCCAAGGAAACTCACATGATGGTAGTAAAAAAGATTCTAAGATATTTGAAAGGAACTGATGACTATGGTCTATACTACAAGAAGAATGACAAGTTTGAACTCAGAGTTTACACTGAATCTGATTGGGCTGGAAATGTTGATGACAGGAAAAACACTACTGGTGGAGCATTTCTTTTAGGAAAAAGATTGATCTCATGGACAAGCAAGAAATAGAACTACACCTCATAATCTACAACTGAAGCCAAGTATGTGGCATCAGCAGTCAACCGTTCTAAAATTGTGTGGTTGAAGATACTACTGAAAGGTATGAAGGAAGAAATCACTGAACCAGTTGTCATATATTGTGATAACATGAGTGCCATTAATATTTCTAAAAACCCTGTTATGCACTCAAAGACAAAGCACATAGCTATCAATTATCATTACTTGAGGGAGCTAGTTCAGAATAAAGAAGTGAGACTGGATTATGTGAACACTAAAGATCAATTAGCAGACATATTCACAAAGGCACTACCCAAGGATGCTCATGAGTATCTGCGAGGTAAATTGGGGGTGATTCCCCCCACTGAGGCTAATTAAGTTCTGTATGGTACTGTTGCATCAAATATTACATTTAGAATATTTGATACATTGATGCACAGTAAGTCACACTTTAGGATGCTGACTAAATTTGTGAAGTTGGACAAGGACAGAAAATAAAATTAGTCATAATCAAGATGACAGGATCAACATGATACTAAAGATCTACATGATAAAGATATTGATGTCTTTGGAATTGTTGTCAAAGAGGGAGAGATTACCTAGAGGGAGAGATTAAGTATAAAGAGGGAGAGATTATCTATATAGAGGAAGAAGTGATTATCTACTTAGAGGGAGTCTACAATTGAGCAGACACAGATGATGACAATGTGATTATTGACACAAAGGGAGAAATGTTTTACAGATGAGAATCAAAATGAAGCTAAAGACATTAATGAAGATGTGTTCATATCAAGGAACACAGGTGACTTTTTGGATTGTATGGTAACTATGCTTGTTAAATCATTGCTTTAATGTTTTGTGTTGCCGTTAATGCCAAAGAGGGAGATTGTTGGAAAGTGACAATGTAAGCAATTGTTATTTTGCTATTGGTGTCAAACCTTAACTGGTGAGACTACTGTTATCTATTTGAGTACCATATCTATTGATTAATGAAGAAGATTTAACAAGAAGACCAAGGGAATGGTTGAGTTAAGGAAAATAAAAGGGTACTTGATCAGTTGGCACTCTAGCAAAGTAATAAGTTGTTTATCTATCAAAGACAGTTTTTTTTGGCTGTCTTGTGCCAAGAAAGTTTATCTTGTGCTGAGTAAGTTGCTTGTGTCGAGCAAGTTTTGTTTGTTTCGAGCACCAGTGAAATTGCCGAGTGAAAATCATGATTGTCGGGCAGATCACAGATGTTGGCTGACTTACTGTATTTGGATTAATGATGAGATTTGAGATCTCTTGCCGACTTAGTTTATTTTATTGGGATATGTAAAGTTAATTAAAGATTGATCCATGTCATTTAATGTATGGGTAACTGTAATTAATGCATGGTTTCAAGATTTAATTAGAGATTACTTTGGAGAAGTAAATGTAATATAATGATGGAATGACCTGTTGGATCTGACCTAAACTAAGATCTACGATCTTGATTAAGCGGAAAATATTTATCTAACCTAGATAGAGAGGTATATGATTACCTCAAGGGGTTATTCAGTGTGTGTGCAAGTGTGGATGTACATGTGTGTATGCAAGAGGATTGCATAGTTGATTTATTGATTGGCATGACCTAGCAAAGAAGGCTAAATACATAAGCAAAGAGTTGCATGTGTGATTGCTTGACAGACTTCCAAGCATATCAGAATTTTGAAATGACAATGCAAACCACTTAGTAAGTTAGCATCAGAGCTATAACTAGATCTTAATTTGCAAAGTAGGTTATATGTATCAGATCACAACTGCTAATTACTTTCTAACCATTGTATCAATTAAAATCCTTTAACAAGGTTGACCTAATAGTCATTTGTATAAATCCTCTAAGCAAGGTGACATTCAAGTGAAATGTTCTAAGTCCTCTAACAAGGCCACTCCTGACAGGGTAATTAAATTCTTTAACCAGGTCACACCTAACAGTGTGTTATTATAACCTTTAATAGGGTTGGCTCCTCACAGAGCTCACTTTAGAAGAGTGAAACTTGGTAGCATGTTACTAGTGGTTTTTCCCATATTGGGTTTCCACGTTAAATACTTGTGTCAACTTGTGTGAATGCTTATGGTTTGTTTTACTATTTTGTTTCTACAAACTAATTACATTGGACAGTAAACTGCATGATTAAGTTGTTGACATATGCTACTGCTGCCGAGTAGATCTGAATTGTTTATAATACATAAAGTTTTATTTGGTACATCTAGACCTGAGGGTAACTGATTCACCCCTCCCCTCTCAGTTATTCTAAATTCATTCTAACACATAGTGTGTCTTTAATCATGCTAATTTGGCATTTCAACTATGTATAATGGAACTGATGCAAAATATGACTTGGTATAATGCAGTTCCATACTTACTTATTCTACTTAGGTGGGGGTGGTGATGTCACCACATCCATTGGATAAGTTGTCACCAATTGCATTGCTCAATCCAGCTTCATCAGTGTTTGTAACTTTCCTCCACATTTTGTTTCTCATCTTCCTAATGTCTTCAATGGTGTTTCCATTTGCAAAGGTGCTGGTCTCTGTCATTCGGTCTCTACATTCTTTCTTCAGATGACCAACTTTATGACATTGTAAACATTCCATTCTGGGGTTTATCCGACCTCTAGGCTTTCGTGTCCCTTGTCTCATACAATTTGAAGCTATGTGACCAAATCTTCCACATGATGTACAATTTTCCCAAGTGTTGTAATCCCAAACATACTGGTTATCGAATCTATTCAGTTGATAGACTGTTTCTTGACCTTTAGGCTTCCATGCTTTATTTTTCTTCTTCTAACATTCAAGAGTTGTGTTCCCATGCATTTTGCAAGTAGGACAGTATTTTTCCGTGTAGGTTTTCTTCTTTGGTTGTTTCATTTCATATTTACATTCATATTCTTTATGTCCTTTCTTGTTACATTTATAACAAATTACTATGAATGAGGGTGTGGATTTAGGAATAACTTTCATTTTTCTCCTGCATACATTTGATGTATGACCTTGCTTTCCACAGTGATTGTATGTTAGCTTTCTTGGTCTCAAATTTGCATAGAAATTCTTTGGATCACCTTGATTGGGTGATTCTCCATTCTCAGTATAGCCTAGTCTGGTGTTGTTGTTGGCTCTCCTTTGTCCATCAAGAAAATCATCCATCCTTTTATTTCTTTCTTCAGCTCTCTTGATTACCTCATTATGTTGTTGCTAAATTCTTACTTCTTGTTTTAGCTTTTCATTTTCTTCCCTTAGCTCACTTATAGCTTCTATTATTTCAATGAGCTCAACATTTATTTTGTTTGCCTCTTGACCCATAAGAATAATCTGATTTGTAATCTCATGGTGATGTTCTGTAAGTCTTTGTATTTCTGACTCTTTCTCTTGTAGCTTTTCACTAATCTTTCTTCTATCATCAATGGCCAGTGTTCTCTCTTGCTCAGCTTGTCTATCATTGTTCATGACATCAATCATTCTTACCATCTATGTCTGTTGACCGATTTGTAGAGATTTCACTTGTTCAGTTAGATGTTGATTGATTTCATTTAAGCTTGTGATGCTTTCTTCTGATGTGTCTGATGCTTTGCTTGTAGTAGATCCTAAAGACTCAAATAGATCTGGCATCTCTTCTTCATGGTAATCTATTTTATTACAGTGAGATGTTATAATCTTTCTTTCATCTAACAGCTATCTCAACTTGATTCTATCTTCTTTATACTGTTCATAGAAGATCTTAATTTCTAGCTTCTAATTCTCAATAATTTTGTCAAGTCTGTACTTCTCCATTGTATGATCTTTTCTCTTAAGTCTTTAAGCTTTCCAAAATAAGAATTCTAGCTCTGATACTAATTGTTGGAAATAATGGGAAGTGTGTACTGAGAGGGGAGGGGTGAATCAGTACCTCTAAAACTTTTATCTCTTTTAACCTTTATCCATTGTGTAATCAATTGTATAACCAACCATCTATTCTATACTATCTTTGTGTAAGATATATCAATTCATCAACTTAATCAAACATGTAAACATTCATAGAAACATTCATCAAAGTAATTGACTCATAACACAAGATATGGTAAAACAGAAAACCTCTGTTAGAAGGTAAAAACTATGATGGGGATGACACCCACAAAAACTTCACTGTCTGCAGATTGGAAGGAGCCAGTTAAGGCTTACAATTTGTTAAATTCTGATGATCTACCCTTTTAGGAGTATTATGTGGATATTGATCAAGGTATACTCTTTTAAGAGCTTTTTCAAAATTGTTTAGTGTGCACTCGGTTAAGATATTTACAATAGGATTGTTAAATCCACCTTCTTTGAAAGGATTTCTTCTAGTTGCTACACTTGTTAGAATGCAGACAAAAATACTAATTAACCTGAGTGTATGAAATCTAAGAATTGATGATTGCAGATCCATTACAATTCACATGTATAAATGTATCACCTATTGTGATTCATGAATACCTCTATTGCCCAGTAGCCTCTGTTCTTGGTTCTTGATAACCAAATTCATCTTTTTCTATTTTGCTTCTTAAAACTCTCAGTTTGATCCATAGATGTGCTCGTTGGCTACATTCATCCTCTCTTCTATGATAATGAATGATTAAAACATCTATTTATAATATAGATTGACCTAATTAAGTTTCACGTATAACAAAACTAACTCTATGATCAAAGGTTTACAACTTGACATTGATCTCCTAGTCTCCATGTTTTTAATTAGTTAGACTGATTAAAACAATTACAATAATGTGGATTGTCCCTTTAGTAATGGCTTTAAAAAAAATCAAGACTCTATAAATAGAATATATCTATTTTATCTGACATGGAAGTAAGATCCACTTTTTCCAGGATGTAACTGACTTTCAGTGTCTGATGCTCGGTTTGCTCTGAAATCAGTTTGACTGTCTTTCAGTTTTCCTTGGTTGAACTGTCTGTCGGGTTCATATGTTTCTATTCTCTCAGTTTGCACTATATTCTTCTCGTTGGGTTCCACTTTTGGTTTTCTCCTATCGAGCTCCTCTTTATCATGATCGGGTTGCACTTTCAGGTTACATTGCAAAACTGTGTTGTCGGTTTTCTCCTTGCTTAGCATTCTTGGTTTGAACTGAAAACCCGACTTTTAGTGTAGTGTAACTGATGGTTTAAACAAGTTGTTTTCTCATTGAATACTAATGGAAAAACTTTATGTTTATCATTATGTTGTTATCTTGAAATGTATTTTTATTGTGTTGTCATTTTTTTCTTTGAATGTCAATGTGCAAAATATTAGGTTGTATTTTTCCTCTATAACATTAAGGCTTGTCACCAATCTATTTGAGGGTTGAAACAAAGCATGATCGTGCCACACCTGGTGGAACTGGAGGCATTAGGAAAATAGGAAAATATGCACCTCTATGCAAACAAATCATCACCTATTATTATTTATTTATATAATGAACATGATTCCTTGAACCATACATGATCTCTTTATAACCTTACATGAAAATATATAACATAAATTGAAATGTGAGTTTGATGATGTTTGATATGTGGTAATTGTTAAATGGAGATTGGTGTGGTGAAGGCTCCTAGTAATTTCTATGGGAGAGAGGTAATTAGGTAAACTCATTGACATTTGAAAGGTATAGTGCTGGTAAGGATTATGTTGTGTATAAGAAAAATGATGCCCTAGTGTGAAGAACACAGTAAATTCTTTTATTTTTATATTAAATTGAATTGGATGGATTATTTTCAAAATGAAATGATTCCTATTGGCATGAAATGATAAAGGAAGGATTTTATAAGTTCAATAACCTCATTACAGTGTAGATCAAAAGAACTCCATGGTTTTGGATAATGGATTACATGGTTATATTGTGTCTGTCATGGAATAACAATCACATTAATGAAAGAAAATTAGTTTTTTTATTTCTAATAGCTTACATTAGCTTGCAATTGTTATTCCATTGAATGTTGATGGCAATTCAATTAATGTTACTATTACTAATCAGAATGATATAACCATTAATGTGTCAATAGATTCGTTGTTATGGAGAAGTAATTGATCTGCACTCTAATGGTGGATTGTTGCAAGGTACAAATGATATGGTTGGTGAGAGTCAAAGGATTGATGTAATGTGTTTGTTGGAAACAATATACATTAAATTTTATAATGTAATCAATTAATGAATGAAATGTTTTGTAATTCCTTGTAAGTAGTTTGGGTGTTTGAGTTGCCAAGAGTTGTTTCTGATCCTAAAGAGTATAATGTAATGACCTTTTTGTGAGGGTGATATGATAATTATTTGTGTGTGTAAAAAACAAGGGCTAAAGGATGTTGTTGAAGGTAAATTGAATTGGATGTATTGTTTTTAAAAATAAATTGATTCCTATTGGCATGAAATGATGAAGGAAGGGTTGTATAAGTTCAATAACCTCATTGCAATGTAGATCAAAAGAACTCCATGGTTTTGGATAATGGATTACATGGTTATATTGTGACTTTCATGGAATGATAGTCACATTAATGAAAGAGACTTAGTTTTTTATTTCTAATATCTAACATTACCTTGTAGATGATGTTCCATTGAATGTTGATGGGAATTCATATGACTATTACTGCTGCTGATCAGAGTGATATAACTGTTAATGTGTCAACAAACTTGTTGTTTTGTAGAAACAATTGATCTGCACTCTAATGGTGGATTTTTGTAAGGTACAAAAGGTATGGTTGGTGAGCGTTAAAGGATTGGGGTAATGTGTTTCTTGGGAACAATATACATTAAATGTTGTAATGTAATCAGTTAATCAATGGAATGTTTTATAATGCCTTGTAAGCAGTTTGGGTGTTTGATTTTCTAGGAGTTGTTTATGATCCTAAAAAGTGTAATATAATGACATTTTGTGAAGGTGATATACTAATGATTTATGTGTGCAAGAAACAAGGGTTAAAGGATGGTGTTGAAGGTGATGGTTTAATGAGTTGTTGGCATTGCAACCAAAAAGGCTTTGAGACACGATTCAATTAATTGGAAGTAAGTTGTATCTATGACCTTCAAATGGGTAAGTAAGATATTTGTATGGTTGAGTTACCTAAAGGTAAGTAAGGTTTTGGATCCCTTATGAATTAAGGTTCCCTAAAAATGAATTGATGGTGATAAATGTGATTTGATGATTTGGTGGAAATACATGATGAAATGGTTGATTGTTATTTATTGTGCCTCTATTGTGTTAGATTTGATGAAGAATATGTAAAAATGTTGATAGGATCAATTTTTTCCTAGGGGGTTGTTGGAATCTTCCATGATGCTCTGCATCAAATTAGCATCCATTTACTATTAACCATGCATTGTCTCTTAGGAAAAATTCCCATTTCCTTGTTGTAGATACAACTTCTAACATCATGTGTCCCACAACTTCATATTATTCCAATTTATCTAATATGATCAATTCACAAGATACTCTAAACTATCCTCTCTCTCTCTCTCTGTCAACAACCTTTCACACACTTACTCATCCACCAACAATTCAAGGATCCTATTAACTCTATTTTTTTCTGATTTCCTAATTTGATATACTAACCTCACAGTTCCTTAGCTTGACTGATTACATTATTCTTCACAACTATTCCTTTGTGAAAACACCTTACGCCTTATGCAACACAAGTCCAAATAGGACTTCTTACTCCTTGACCTTTCAAATGGTACTCTTCACTTACTCACAAGGCTTCCATAATGCCTAACAACAACTTCAATGAATGTCAACACATTGACAACTAATGTGACTGCCCCCCTTCACAAATCATCAAAAAACCTTCATGCCAACTCTGTAAATGAACCAAATCCAATTACTATCAACTATGATAGTCAAGCACCTATTCTCTGAGACAGTCACAAAAACGTTGACCATAATGTGTTCATTCTTCCTCTAATCCCTAGAACACATTAAAGGCTTACCTCTTCACATTCCTAAGCTAACTTCCACATGGAAATCACCCCGCATAAACAAAGACACAACTAAAACACCATATCACTGTCCTGTCTCAGAGTGAGACAACTATCAGTACTTTTCTCCATTAGAAGCACATGTTAGTTGTTATAGCTGGTAATATCTTTCTTTTTAAGTTATGGCCTATCATTAGCAAAAAATTTATAAGTGTATTATAAAAAATATATTATTATATATATAAACATACATACAACACATATAGATTAGATGGCTCCATTCTAGGGCATACATCATCTATTATGTCAGTTCTATTTCATCTTCTAGGGCATACATTTTTAAAAAAAATGTTCACTTTTTGTTAGAATTTTGACAAAACCCATCAAAATATTTTGACTGTAACTTTGTACCTTTAATGATATTTTGTATTGAAATCACCACATTTCTTTTGATGTAAAATAGGTGCGCTCATTGGAAGACTGATGAATTTTCCTAGTAATGAATGACATAAATGGTGAATGTTTGACGACCTTTTTCATCAAAGTCACAACATTCTTGTTGGCACATAGTTTGGGATCCTTGTCGGAATTCTGATGACTACCCATGAAAAATGATGTCAAAAATGGTGAATTCCCGATGACCTTTCCTATCAGTGGTACAACATCCTTGTTGGTACATAGTTATTAGACTTCCGATGATGCCCCCAAAAAATGATGTTGGAAATGTTGATCATCTGACAACAAGTCCCATCGGACCCTCATTGAAGTATCACACTCACAAAAAAAGATGAATTTACATGCATTTTCATTGATATTGTGATGGACATTCCAGTGTTGGAGTGTCCAAAAAAAACATTTGATAAAAGTCTTGACACATTTTCATCAAATTTGTGACAAAATATCATCGAAAAAGTGATGATCATTCGTAAAAAAATGTTCCCAAATGTGTTAGTGTCTATAGGTATGAAAAATAGTTAAACAATCTAGGCCAAGAAGGATCTTTTTGATATCATCCATCACCCAAATAGAGGACCAACTAAGTTTAGCTTAGCCTTGGGAAACAACTATGACCAATTTTGAGCTCCCCTCAATAATAAGATCCTTAACTCCAATATATAGAGATAGTTTAAGGCCCTAGAACAAAGCCATACATTCAACCTAGTGATTAGTCAATCCCTCCATATGACTAGAGTATACTACCATGAGGTCCCTTGAGGAGGTATGACTCACCCCCGGAAGCTAACCCAGTTCTAGAAGCACTATCAAAGTTTAACTTACACCATGCCACATCTGTAGGTTTCCACTTGGTATTCTTTCTAACGAGTCTTTTGGAATTACCAAATTTTGCATATGCCTAGGTTAAATCTCAATTTCTAGTCATTGTATGATCAAATGGAGTAGGTTGAGTCTCAGGGTTTGTACATTTTCTAAATGCCAAATTATCAGATATAATATAGTAGAAAGCTCTAAACACCACTTCCACAGGATTCTTAATCTCTCTCAAAATCCTTTTATTTCTTTCTTTCCAAAAAATCCAAAAAATAAGAGGGGGGATAAGTCCCCATAAACATTTAACAGAAGGGCTCACTAAAGGCCCCTTCTATTCTTTAAGAAATTGATTTGCACCATAATTAAAAAAAAACCATTGAGGTAAAGCTTAGTAAAAACTAGCTTCCATAAATCCCATGAAAAGTGGTAGTGCAATAAAAGATGGGTAATGGACTCCTCTTCATGTTTACAAAGAAAGCATCTATTGGGAAGTTGGAAGCCCCTTTTAATGAGATTGTCCTAGGTTAAAATCAGAAGGAAACTTCCTGCAACACAGACCAAATAGACAACACCAACAAAAATAAACACAAACAAAAAAATGGCACCCAAGAAAAATGACAACCCACAAAAAACCTAGCCCATCTGCTTCATAAACTCAGCGATATCATCCTTCAACTGAATGAACTGCTGGATGGAATCTCTGAGATTATCAATCTCTTTAGATTTATCATCCTTTTTCTTATTTGTGCTAGCCTGAGTCCTGTATCTAGGACCAACATGAGTAGCTGCAACATCAGGATTATATTCAATATTCACAATGGGGCAGTTCTTTTTGCCCTCCAGCAACCCCAACATAGCCCTCAAGTTATCAGTTGTAACTTTCATGCCCTCAAAACTCTGCTGCATTATCCTGTTAAGAGTATCCTCCAATATTTGGATATGACTGGAGATGGTCTGCATATATAAATTAACAACAACATTAATCTTTTTCTCTAGCTTCTCCAAAAGGGATTTCTCATCCACCGAAGCCATCTCACTATTGTTATCATCTCTTGGACTATTAATTTTTGCAATAAGAAAACTAAGGTTATCCACCCTCTCCTCTAGCTCTCTTTGCCTAAGAAAAATGTCTTTGATTTCCTGATAAAACCAAGTAGTCATCTGGGTGTCCATGTCAGACTGAACTCTAGTAGACTGGAGGTATCTAGTAATTTGATCATCCGAATCCTTCCTACCTTGCACCTCATCTTTATCATCATCCACTTTAGTAGTTTTTACCTTAATATTGGTCTCCACATTATCCAAAATTAGAGGGGAAGAGGGAATCCCATTAGGGTAGAATCCTCATAGTCAACGAGAATATGGGTATTCTTCTTTGCCTTCACCACTTCCCCTTCAACTTGAGACAAACCAAGACCCAAAGTGACAATATTAGTATCCTCCTTCCCATTTAGATTTTAGGACTGAAATGAACATGAAAATCAATCCTAAGGTCACCCTCATTTCTTGAGGCATTAAGATCCCCCCAAAATTAGGGAAGATTACCTCCTTCTTGTTCACTTCCTCAACATCCACCTTATCATCTGCCATACCCATATCCATAGAAACATTATATTTAAGGCCTTCAGTATCCATGTCTCCATAATTCGTGCTTAGAGAATCATCACTATCAACCTTAGATGACTCCTCTAGCTCATTCTCATCAGAGCCCTAATTTTTGGTATGCTCGGACACATCCTTCATGGCACTCACGATAGTCTTTCCCTTAAAATCCTCATCGGTATCTAGGACTTTTTACTCAGTAAGGATCTAGGTCACCTTCTTCTTGTCAAAGTTAGGGATTTTATCCACCTTAGGTTTCTTTTTAATAGGGATTCCCATCTAAATCTCATTAATTTATCTCTTACCTTTTTTCTCGTTCTCCTACAAAGACTTAGGCATTGGCTCCTATAACTTGAAATTGGCATAATCACAAATCAACAAGATAGGTTTCTTAGGGTTAATCATGTTCTCTAGGATTCTCTCACTTAACAAATACAAGAGAAGATAAGGAAAAGAGACCTTCTTATGCTATTTAAAGTGGTTAAAAAGAACAAAGTGGAAATTGTACACTCTGGTGAAATGGCTTTCCAATGTGAAATACTGCATAATGGCTTTCATAATTTTTTTCCCACAATAGCTTAACATGCTTAAGTTTAACAAAATCCCCTTTCTTCTTCCTTTCTCTTTAGGGGTTTTGGGAAATAAATAGGAATATTCTTAGGCCATTATGCGACCCCTATGATAATTCATACGAGACACCTCAAGACTAGTGATCTCCTCTATAATATCCTTAGTGACATTAAAATTTTTACCACAGATAGTGACCTTACCATTATCCCAGTTGCCCGCAAACTATTTGGAAATATCCTTTTCAAAGCCATGAAGTCTCTCGATATAGGAAGAAACACCACCATATTTCATTTCTGCTAGACAACGGGCCCCTTCTTTGATTTGCAGAAGATCAGATCTTCTCTTTTAAGATTTCCACCCATGGAAGTTTTTTTCCAAAAGGTAAAATTCTCACAATAAAAAATCTTCATAGACTTTTCACCAAAGAAATTAACAAGCTCAAAAATTAGAGAGAAAAACTTAACACTAGTCAGGAGAAAAATGACCCATATAGCATGCCACCCAAAATCCGAGGAGTTGCAATTTTTTCCTTTCGTCGTGAGAATTCCTTTCATACTTACCATCTTAAACTTAACTGTCCCTTTCATCTTTATTACATATTATTTTGGGATGATGGTGGATCTGTTCATATCTAAGAAGGTTCATTAAATATTTACTACACTCTCTTTCACCCTACCAGATCATGATGTCATCCTATCAAACACCCAAGTTGGCTTGGTTGTCAGCAACATAATTGGTTTCATGGTAGGCATAGGTGACATAAGTTTCCTCAAATATTCTTAAAAGGGAATTGATTTTCTCTATGATATGACTTATCATCCATGATGGATTAAAGCTCCCTTAATGCAATTAATGATAATCATAGAATCACCCTATAACCATAGTTTAGTAAACCCTTGATCAGCCAAAATCTTACAAGTCTGAAGAGAAACCATGGCTTCATCCACATGGCATATCTGGATACCAATTGGGAGGGCCACCACAACAATACATCTACCATGAGTGTCTCTGAGGATGCCACCACAGCCTGCCAAACCTGGGTTTCCTTTAGCTGCCCCGTCAAAGTTGGATTTAAACCACCCATTAGGGGGGGACATGTAGACAACCCCATCTCTTTTTCTAGTCATAGTTTTGATCAAGTCCTAAAAATTCCAACTAGTTATAATTTCCCTGTCCTGCAAACCTTCCAACAAAGTTGGACATTGATTAGAGGCTAGATGAACATTCTCCATAATGTTCCTAATAATCTTTGCTCCAATGATAGAAGGGGTGGAGGAGGAGACTCTAAAGATCCAATTGTTATGTTCCTTCCAAATCATCTAGATCAAGTGAAGAGAAGTGAAACGATAGGTTAATTTAGCCAACTTATGAGAGAAGGGAAAAATCAACTAGTTGGAGAAATCCTCAAGAGAGTTAGGCAGAATCTAGGGAACCTACCATTTAAAATACAACCAAGACCATACCTCTCTAGAAAAAGGGTAGTTAAGAAACATATGAGAGGAATACTTCACATCTTTCATACAAATATAACATCTATTGGGTATAATGAACCCTCCTTTATTAAGGTTCTTAGTAGCAAGAACCTTGTCCTACACAAAGAGCCAATAAAAATAATTAATTTTAGGAATGAGAGAGTTAGTCCACACCTTGGCACAAAAAGGAGAAGTATCATGAGAAGAGATCAAGGAATAAGCATAAGAAATAGAGTAGGAACCATACAAGTTGGGAGCCCAGAAAAGATGATCTAGGGATTGATCCCTGATGCACAATGACTCCAGGATCAAGGTTATTGGGGCCATGACTTGAGAGAAAATCTTCATATCAATCCAATTGTTGTCCTTCCAATCATCAGACACCTAAAAACCAATCTGCCTCTTACAAGCCTCCACTCCCTAATAACATTATGGAAAATGGACCAACGACTTATCCATTAACCATAGATCCTCCCTAAATTTGATCTTTCTACCATTACCCAACTTCCAGTGAGCTCCCTTCACAACAATATTTTTGGACATAGATATGTAGTTCTAGATAAGGGAGCCTTGCACTCTGTGAGGCAAAACCAAGAAGTCCTCCATCCCAGGGGAATCAAAGATATATTTGTCTTTAAGAATTAAGTTCCACTCTTTCTTATCACTGTAGATTCTCCAAATCTGTTTGGCCAACAAATCCTGGTTGACATCCCTCATTCTTATAATCCCTAAGCCCCCATAGAATTTAGGCTTGTAAACACTCTCCTAAGATAATAGATGTAAGGATTTCTTCTCTTCAATACCCAACCAAAAAAATATTTTTTGAATCTTCTCAATAAGGTCTGCAAATTTGGAAGGGATATGAAAAAGAGTAAGTGAATACAAATGAAGATTTTGGAGAGAATAATTGAGGAGAAAGACTTTACCAGTTTGGATGAGGAGGGAACCTTTCCAACCAGTCATTTTTCTATTAAATCTATCAATGAGCCCAACCCAAAAGGAATCCAAAGGCTTAGAGCCCATAGGGAGGACCAAGTAAAAAGAGGGAAAATATACAATATTACATCCTAGGATATTAACCATCCTTTGCTGACAAGGAACAAGAGAATTTACAAAGAACAAAGATCTCTTATCCTAGTTGATCAATTGACTAGTAGCTTTAGTATAAGAGGAAAGGGATATTTACAAATTTATAGCTTCCTTGATGTAAGATGATCCCATGAGAACCGTGTCATCCATAAATTTCTCATACAAACATGAGAGTTTCTGAGAGGAGGGTTGAAGACCCTAAAGAAAACCATCTTGAAAACATTTAGAGATTAATATTCCCAAGCTTTCTTCCAAAATTGAAAACATGATAGGGGAGATAGGGTCTCCCTGGTGAAGGCCTCTAGAAGGATAGAATAAGTTTGAAGAAGCACCATTCACAATAATCAAAGATGAGGTAGTAAAAATGAGCTAATGAATAGGGTTGATGACCTTCACATCGAACTCAAAAGCTACCAATATTTTGTATAGGAAGGCCTAATCCACCCTATCATAGGCTTTAGATAAATCCAACTTCATAAAGAACCCCTTCTTGTGAGACACCTCTAATGAATGGATATTTTTATGGACAACAATTATGGAGTCCAAAATTTATCTACCCGACACAAAGCCATTCTGTTGGGGAGAGATAATGCCTGGGAGGATCAAAAGAATCCTAAGCGTGAGAAATTTAGAAATAATCTTATAGAAGGGATTGAAAAGACTAATAGGTCTAAAACCATCCAAAGAGTCCACACCAGGTCTTTTGGGAATGATAATAATGAAAGTGGGGTTGACTTATCTCAAAAGATACCTAGACACAAAGTATTATTTGACCATGACACAAACATCTTTATAAATAATATTCCAGAACTTTTGGAAAAAAATAAGAGAGAAGTCATCCGGTCCTAGCGATTTCTCCCCTTAAAATGAAAAAACAACAACTTTAATTTCCTTATAGGACATGATAGCTCTGACTTTAACATTGGTCTTTCTATCAATCAGACTAGGGATGGCTGATAATAGGTTCTCTTGATCCACCTCTGAGAGAGAAAGGTCAGCCACCAGGAGAGAACAAAGGTAATTAGATAAATCCTTCTTTATTTGCTCCTCCTTCTCCAACTTGCGATGGGTGCTAGAAAGGGAAGAAATCTTGTTAGGAGCTTTATGTTTTTGGGAAATCAAATGGAATAACTAGGTATTCTTATTACCTATATTCAACCAAAGGGCCCTTGATCTTTGGCACCAAAAAAATTCCTCCTTAGAAACAATGTTATGGTAATCAGCCAAAAAAGAGTTCTCAATCACCTTATTTTCCTTAGATGAACCCTCTTCAATAATGTCTTATAGGTCTTTGAGGCTCGAAAGAATGTTGGAATTAGACTTGAAGATGTCACCAAAGACCTCCTTATTCCATGTTCTAACTTTATTCTTAACCATATTAAGCTTCTTAACAACCCTGAACATGGTTGTTCCCTCAATATGAACTGCCCACCACTCCACAATTTTCCCTTCTAGCTTCGGATGGAGAAGAAACAATTTTTCAAATTTGAAAGGTATATTCTTTCTTCCAGAAAAAGAACTAGCCAAAAAAGAGATAGGAGAATGGTCAGAGCCAACTCTATGAAAAGAAGAAAGGGAACATGAGTACCAGAGGAGCCAATCTGAAGAAATAAGAGACCTTTCAAGTTTGAATTGAATCAACCCTTTTCCTACTATCCTGTTAGACCAGGTAAATTCCCACCTTTAAGGTCCACATCCATAAGCACTTGGTTATTAATAAAATCCATGAGATCCTATCATATTGTGAAGACACTCCACCATATTTCTTAGAATCACTAAGAGGAGTATTAAAATCTCCCATCACCATCCAACTGTTGTTCGGGAAGCTTCTTCTCATGCCTTCTAATATTTTCTAGAAATTAGCCCGATTGGTCTTAGAATTTGGAGCATAGATATTAGACAAAATCCAGAAAAAAATATCCCTAACATGGTTAAACCAAACATAAATAATATTGCTATTAGCTTGAATGATGTGTCCCTAAATACTGTTCAAGTTCCAGAAAGTAGTAGTACCGCCAAAGGAACCTTTAGAACTACAACCTAAAACTCCACCATCCTTAAATAGCTTTATCTCTTTGAATTTCTCTTTAGACATTTTGGTTTCTTGGATCAGGATAATATCTAGCTCATGGTCCCTAACAAAATTTTGGTGTAGATCTTGCTTATGAGGGTTGTTCAATGCTCTAATGTTCTAGGAGATGATCTTCATTTCTTACCTAGGGAGAAAACCTCATGGATGGTATGTTGTCTCCCATCCACAATACTTTGTCTTCTATCCTATTCTCTCATGAATTTTGACGATCTTCTTTCACGCACAAAATTAGGGGTTCCAATATCATCTTTCCTTGCTTTTATTGTGACGCCACCTTGTGATCCCCCAGATTGAAGGTTCCCCTTTCCCTCCTACTTATTTTTTCCATGGACCACATCATTCCATGACTCCTCTTCAATAGCCTGTGAGGATTCAATCTCCTCAAGGAAATCTCCTCAGCATCCAATCGGGGTTTCAGGAATCTCCTCAGAGTTAACATTCCCATTGTTGTTTAGGACTTCACCAAAAATAGAATTTTTTTGCTTCCCTTCTTTATTAGCTAAAAAATCCTCAACCCTAGATAAAAGCTCACCATCACCAGCATTTTTCTCTTGGGATAGGATTCCCATAATCTCTCCTTCTTCCATTTGATATTCTAGATCATTCTAACAAGTTTTCTTACTGGCTTCATCCCTAATGACATTGTTGCCATGATCAATTTCCACCATAGATTAGATTGGGGGATAATCAACTATTTTTTTGATGACCAAGACAAAGTCCTTAGGAACTTCTTTTTCACCCCCAAATGTCTGATCTTCAAAATGCCCAGAGTTGGGTTCATTGGAATGGCCCACCTTGTCCTTTTTTGGGATTTTTTCCTTCCATACTTTCTTGACATCTTTATTTTGTTTTGGATTTTCTCTCTTCTCCTTCTAGACTCTTAGGGGATGGTCCTTTCCTCTATGACCTAACTTCATACAAGTAAAACATGCAAAATGCATTGTTTCAAATTCTACCAGTTGTATCAACTTCCCCAACTTAGACATAATATTGATGCTCTAGGGGAGATATGCATTTTGAAGGATATTAACACAAATTATAGCATATACAAGCTGAGACTTGGAAGCCATCATGGGATCAATAGAAATGATTTCCCCAAAGGAACTAGCTAACCCCGCAAGCACATCTTCATTCCAATATTCCAGTGACAAACCAGGAAACGAGACCCATATAGGAGAATAAAAAAGGAAGAATCATTTAAATCAAGGTTCAGAGACCATTTTTGAAGAGCCAAGGATGACCTGCCAACCATCTAAGGGCCTCCACACAATATTTTAGACCTATCTTCTCCATTATAAAATTCAAAGAAAAATAAACCTTTTGGACATCACAAGGATATCAACTTGCCTCTTTAAGAACTACTTCTTTCGGGCATACTATCTAACCACTTTGATATTGGGTCGAGGCCCCATAAAATTTTCAACCAGAGTAGGATCATTAACAACACTGAATGGTCAATGATAGGATCGGGCACAATAATAGAAAACTCTCTCTTATTTGGGTTTGAGACAATGTTAATATCAGGGAATGAAGATTTACCTATAGGTTTCAACCTAAATAAGGAAATACCACTTGCCTCTTGCTCCCAACTTCTTCTCAAGGGCGTCAGATAGGGTGTTCCCCCCTTTGAGTCCTACCACTTCTGAAAAAGGCCCACTAGCACAAGATATATTTTTGTCCACATTAATATCATTATAAACACACTTAATTGACTTTTGGCCAATCTGACCCAGACCCAAAGATCCTCCAAAAAAGTGGAGCCCCACCTGTAAAGATGATCAAACGCAAACCACCCCTGACCAAAGCTAGTCAAGGAGCAGATTCTCCACCATTGCCAGTCCCACCTTTCAAATTTGAAATCACGTTCCTAGATGAAGACTCCGCCATTGAATCGATGTTAGAAAAAAAATTGTTATCATTATTGATATGTTTTTCGAACACCCTTGCATAATTAATAAGAAATATATTCCATTCTCTATACTCCACAATAAATAATTTCCCAAACAAGATCGTATCATCTACAAATTGTTGTAAAACTACGGGGGAGAGGGTGGAAGTAACTTTAACCCCTTGGATTCTTCCCAAATGAAATATATTGAGGAGATTCCTTCCAATCACCTCAAAAATTATAATGAAAAAATATGTGGAGAGGGGGTTCCCTTGTTTTATTTCGTTCTTAGCACCAAAAAACCCCTACGGATACCATTGACAAGAAGAAATTTTTTGACAATTTCAACACATTTACTGATCAAGTTGAAAAACCTTTCATTGAACCCCATTCTAGATAAATTTTTAAACAAAAATACCACTTGAATGTACTATAAGCCTCTAAAATGTTCAATTTTTAGAGCCATACCTAGAAATCGATACTTTTCTATAGATTGAATAATTTTGCGAGTTGAAATTGCAACATCCAAAATTTGTCTTTTGGGAAGAAATCCCTTCTGACAACCACCAATAGGTCCATCGAGGAAGGGCTTAATTTTTTTTACCAACACTTTGGAGAATATTTTAAAAAGGGTATTATAGAGAATAGTGGGTCTAAAATTAGTCAATTTCTTAGGCTCTTGAATCTTAGACACAACATTAATAAAAGTGTTGTTAATTTTCTCCAATAATTTACCTTTTCTTATGAAATTTTTTATAGCCATAGGGATTTTGTGACTCACCAAATCTGAGAAATCTTGAAAGAAGGTTGAGGGAAACCATTCATTCCTATTGCCTTAAAGGCACCCATAGAGAAGACTTCTAACCTTACTTCCTCCATAGTAACCTGGGCTAGAATCTATTTATTATTCTCCAGACCTAGAGTTCTAGGGAGAGAGTCTAAAATTTGGTCCTCCCTGCAAACCAAACAAGAAAGGTAAGGGTCACAAAAACACTATCTAAAGTAATCCACAACTAATTCCCCCATCTTAACATCATCATGGATTTCTCGATTGTGGTCATGCAGTAAGCATTGGTATTGAATTCATCTTCTTGTGCCTACTAGGCAATCTATGGAAAATTAGTGTTCCTATCACTCTCCTTCAATCATTGCACTTTTAACCTTTTCTTCCAATATATTTCCTCCCTTTCTATATTTCCTTCAATTTATTATGTTGTTGTTCCTCCTCAAGATGAAGAGATTGAGATTGAGAGTGATTGTAAAATTTCTTTTATAGACTAAGGAATGCAACAAGCTGTTAATCAGTTAGGGCAAAAATAAAAACCTGGTAAATCCTCTTGAAACCTCCAAATTCTGCAAACATAGGAATTGGTATCAACATAATGGCACCTGACACTATCTTTAGATATTAAAATCAACTAAACCAAATATATCCCTCTAAATCATCATAATTGGCCTATATCAACCTAATTTGTATAATACAATGCGACCACAATAATGTCAACCCAGATAGTTGGCACATTCAACTATTTCTCTATTATATGAACAAAACACCCTAGACATCAGGCACATCCAAATATTTATCTATTAAATTAAATTTAGCACCACGACTATTAAACCCTTGGGAATAGAAGAAAATTTGAATAAAACCCTTGCTAACGGTCACTTTGGCAGGTCAAAAATATTCAACGGCCCTGATTAAATCCTTATCTGAACTTTAAAATCTGACCATCGATATTCTTTTAAAATTCCCAAACACCAATTAAAAAAAACCTCAGGGTTGGTCAACAACCCGATGACCACTATGTGGCACACCTTGATTGGCATTTGGAACCACCTATTCACCATGTCAATCACGTCGTCCCTACAATCCTTACTACCGACCTAGGATGTGTGGCAAGATCTCGTAATCTCGTGCTCCATATATTTCATGCATATTTCTTCATAATATTATGAAGACCATTGAATTTGGGCCAATGATAACCCACTTTACTTTTCCTTCCTCCCACGCATCATCACTCCATGATCCTGTGACCTTTCTTTCTCCTAATCGCTATAATGGTGGGATTAAGAATAAATGACACCTTCCATCACATGACCCACACCTTATTTCCTTCATTTCTCCATCTTGGATATGTGTCGCCCTCTCGTGATCCCATGTTCCTTCTTTGTCTGCATCATATTTCTTTGCAGGATCATGGAAAGATGCCACCCGTCTACCCCAGTCCCACTACTGGCCTTTCTGCCTATTCCATGTGGAATGATTTAGGTCATTTCTATCTCTTCGACATCACATATCCACCTGGTCGGCCCTGCCATATGTCACACCATCACATTTCCATGTTTTTTCTCAGTCCTAGTCCCTCTTCTTCATGGGGTAGCAACGATGCGCCACTTGGAGGCCTTTCTAACTATATGTCTCACTATTTGGATGTCCCACTCTTCCATGCATCACAACCTCACAATCTCATAAACTTTCTCTTTCCTCATTATTCTCCTTTTTGGTATTGTGAGAGATTTCCACTTGTCCATCCCAGCGCCACTTTGGGATTTCTAAAATTTCTTTACTTCCCTTCCATTCTCAACAAGCCTATAGAATTATAATTTTTCCCTTTTTTAAATTTCACTTCTTCCCTTCCATTCCAAAAAATCCTTAAACTTGGCCATTTTACCCTTTCTGAAATCTTACTTTTGCGCTTGCATTATCGATAAGCTGACCACGGGCCCACAAAACTCTTTTTCTTGACTGTCACTTAATCACGCACTTGAGAGCCACCTTCCAAAAGGTGCATTCCTTTTTGGAACTACATATGAGTGCGCTAGGTGATAAAAAGGTTAAGTAATTCCTTGACATGACCAATGTGGGTCAAATTCCTTAAGCATTTACTTGAATAAAACAGGGTAGAACGATAGTCGTAGAACGATAGTCGTGAAATCTAATCACCAACTCCTCATTGCAAAAGGATGGAAGATCTTTAACTTTGAACAAATTCACACACCATATAATCTTCTTATATTCAACCCACAAAAGAGACCATGTAACCATCTGCAACTTTGGTTTTCCGTGGCCAACACCGGATGTCCCTGCAAAACTTTAATATGGTACTCTCAAAAAAAGAGAGTACCAACACCTTGGATGGGGGTATTCCACAAATTTTGAATGTAATTTTGTAATTCTTAGTTGGAATCCACATAATATCATATTAAAAAGGGAGGGTTCCAAAGGGAGGCCTATTAATCTAATGAAACATGAGAGGATTATGATCTGAGATAGTTCTAGAAAGAGATTTGAATGTGGTATTACATCCCAAATCCTAGTTAGCTGAGACAAGGAACCTATCAAGTTTAAATTGGATGAGATTACTCCTTTTCCTATTGTTGGACCAAGGAAAGGATTGATCCTACAAATCAATCTCATATAACCCCATTCTATTAATGAATTTAGATAAATTTTCCATACTCTCATGGTAGTCCATCGTACCCCCAAGCTTCTCAGAGGGAAAGAGGGGCAAGTTAAAGTCCACTGCCACCATCCAAATTGAATTTAAGTCATCAGAGATTATGAAGAAAATTCATTCCAATATTTATTCCTACTCGATCAAGTGTTTTGAGCATACACATGGACCAAATTCCACATCAAACTACCTACGGAGAAAGAAACAACTTACAAATTAGAAGAAAAAGAATAAATCTCCTCCTTTGGTTTATCAAGATCCCGCATGGTAAGAAATCCTCTAGATGCCTCACTGGCATTACTAAATATATACAAGGAGCCGAGCCAAATGTTTTTAGCAATAAGAGAAAGTTTGAGTAGTTATTTTGACTTCTTGAAAGAGAATAATATCCACTTTCAAGTTTTTGATGTAGTCCTTCAATGTGTAGCATTTTTGAGAGTTATTAAGTCATCTCATATTCCATGAAATAAATTTATTTTCTTACATTTTGTATTGGCATCTAGGGTATTTTTCCTCCCATTTTCAATTTCCCTAGCTATCTCCTTATATATTAAGATTATCATTGAGGGTCGACTGAATTTAGTCTCCGAACCCACATTATCTTTTTCGGATATCATTTTCTTCTTGCCATCAATTATTCTTTCATAGTGCACAATAGGGTAGCCCCAAGGGAGAAGTATCATTTCTCCAGCACATTAGGGTCCACTATTTATTATGGCTCAACATATTTCCTTCTTCCTCCCCTTATTTTGGAGTTCCTACTTATGCTAAACTTAGACCCACTAATATAGTGATGTCTTCTATAGCACCATATTATTTTGAACCAATTCTTTCCAACTCAAGAGGAGGTGGCATATCCTCTATATTTTTTGGGCTTCAATTGGTTTGAACACTGAGGTGGTGGTTTCCTCCTTTCCCATCATATTCAACTTTAGATTAGAGGGCATTTCCCCATCTTCCAACACACAATTATTTAAAAATTGCTACAAATCAGGGAGCGAATCTATATTGCCAACATATTACACAATCTTAATTGAAGTTCCCTCTGGGGAGTTCATTAACTTACATAACTCATCTATGAAAGGGTATTCACCATTAATAGAGGGTTCCCCCTCATGGATTTCAATGCATGAAAGAGTGGGGCATTTCTCCTTTAGTTTAGGTTCCTTAACCAAGGGGATTGTACAATTAGCTATAACATGACTTGGTTTGGAACATTTTTATAATATACTACAACATTATCATAGACCAAGGCTTGGGTCCATTTCCCAAGTTTTGAATGCAAAGTAATTAAATTGGGAAGAGTATTGTTAATTTTAATATTCACACAGAATCTCACAAAAAGTAAACTAGACTTGGCTTGAGTGACCGCATTATAAGTAACATACTGGCCAAATGTATTCCAGATCCAATTGAAAATTTTCTCATCCCAAAAATCTAGTAGTAGTATATGGAGCCTAACCTAGACAAGAGTCATCCTTTAAAGATCCTTCGCCATATCTAATCTTGGTTTTCACTTACACAGTGTCAGACTATGTTTTCCATAAGCCCAAGATCCTCCAAGTATCTTTACCATATCTTCCTCCCTGGTGAATTTAAAAAGGAAGAGGCCACTTGAAATTGCAATGGTAACCACTCTACCCTTTAAGCACCATGGACTACTACCTATCACTGAACCATATCAATGATTGGCCTAAAAGAGAAGAATCTTCCTACAAGATTAAAATTCATAGATGAAACAATATGGTCCATAACTACATCTAGGAGTTGAAATTTTATTCCTTCATATATCCTTATATACTCTGATGTGGGGTTGTTTACTTCCTATCAAAGGGAAAAAAAACAAGGGTTACTTTCCAGTTAATCAAAGTGATCTCCTTGTTAACACTAACATCGTTGAACTGACATAGTTCAACAATCACAAGGGTCACTTTATTAGCAGTACCATTATCACCCCCAACATGTTCAAGAGTGCAAAGATGGAGTCCAAACTTTGCCGAATATTTTAGTGGAGAAAAGGCCAAGGAATATAAGGTGTGGATTCCCAAGGAGGCAAAAACACATTTTGGATTGGGGTCCCCATGTGTAGGAAAACAAGAATTTAAAATTTAAAAATTAGGGACTGGGAAGTTGCAGAGAAATAAGAGCTTCTTCTAGAATAATGATGAAAATATGTTAAGACTCTCACCCCACACATTTTCTCTGTGAAGTATTACTAAATTCAAGGAATTTGGAAGCCTGTCTATTTAATTATTGACTATTATTATCAATCCCTCTCAAGATAATTCATATAGTTGAATATAAATTATGTTTTAAAATATTAAACATAGAATGTTCATCAAACTAAACATAATTTTTCTATTATTATTCATCATTTGAATATAATTTTATTTAACTAAAGTAGATACATTAGGTAGTTGAGAAATAATAATCCATAAAAAGCCTTGCATAATATCTTGAATAATCCAAGTAGTACTTGTGTTTGGTAGGAAGAGAACAAAGACTTATCTCTTCAAAGTATCAATAATGTTTTATTGAAATACATGAAGAACCTCATCCTCAAACATTTTTTTCTTCAAGAAATATCACCAAATTCAATAATTTTACAAGTCAACTATTCACTAGTGTTGATTATCATGACCACTAATTAAGATATTGTTATAAGGGTTAAATATCAATTAAATAATTTAAGTAGATATATGAATAATAATTAGTAACTTTAAGTGTATCAAATTATTATTAATGCAATGGGAATATCAACAAGTATTTGTAATAAGTGTGTTATATAATATATATATTTTTAATACAAATTTTTGTAAAATTTGACAACAGAAATAGAGTATGAATGACCTAGTCTAGAAGAGGTTGGAGAAAATCATCATTTGAAATATCTAAAAATAAGAGGTTTAGATCATATTTAGATAACCCTCCTCCCTCCTCCTAAAGGGGATATATGCATTAGCTTTCATGTAGGCATACCCCTAGTAGTTCAAGGGTATGGAGATGTGAATGGATAGAACCAATGATGTACCCACAACATTGAGCTCAACATGAGAAATTATTTAACATAGAGACAAAAACTATCGCTATAATTAAGACAATCTATAACCTCACCTCATAGGAATAAATTAAAGGCAACAACTAAACAACCACAATAGTATCTAATGCCCTTGAAATTTCTTTCACATTCTCCATATAATGTAGAAATCTTGTCTACCTTTATTCATACCTAAATTATTTTTCTATGTTAACCATGTGGCATGTCTCTGTGTACCTATGAACTAGCTTGAACCTAAAATGATTCTTAATATTACATTGTTTACTTAGTTGCATCTCAATTTGAATCCCATATTACATTCTTAGACCATCAAGTGGCCACTAAAATATAATCAACTAGGTCCTTCACATCCATCATGTTAATCTCTAAGTTATGTTGATGATTAGTGACCAACACTTAGTCTTTTCATTAGGCAATTTTAGTTGGCTATCACTGTGGCCGAGCTAAAACTATACAAGGCTGAAAAACATTGTCGAGAAAGTTTTTGAGTATGCCGAGTTACATTGCCGAGTCGAGTAGCAATAGGGATGTTAAATTCTAAGTAGGACAATTTTTGTATACTTGTCAGGAATGGTACAAACTTCAAGGATAAGTGATCCAGCCAACTTGTATAAGCTTTTTGGGCTGACTTATGTGTGCATTTAATATTCTTATATGGAGTTAATTATGCATTTAATTGTTTTATGTTATGCATTAGTCATTAATTGTAATACCATCATGGTATGGGTATTGGATCCTGATCGTTGATCTAGATCTCACTGTCAGATCTATATAGATATATTAGATTTCTTCAAAACCCTATTTTGTATGTATGTGCAAGAGGCAGAAGAGTAATTGTTGAAGTGACTATATTTTAAAGTGAAATGCATAGAGGGTTATTTTGTTCAGAAGAAGAGATCAAGCAGAGTATAACACAGTGAACAAAAGAGTAAAGGTATATCAGATTATAAGATCAGAAGAGATACTGAAAAGAGGAGATCCATTATCAACACCAGAGTGCATATCGAAGGATCAATAATTGAGACTTTTTAATCATTGTATCAGGTGAAAATCTCTTAATAGAGTGGTTTTAGCAGGCCTTTATTTATCTCTTAATAGAGTGCTTACTTCATTGTAAGTTTAAATCCTTTAATAAGGTAGATTGTAATGATTTGAAGCTCTTAACTAGGTAGACCTCTAACAGGGTAGATTACATTTTGTAATCAAACATTGTAACCTTAATAGGTACACTTTATTATTGCAGTAGTGGAGACTTTTGTGGGTGCCATCCGCACCCCAGTTTTACCTATTTGGGTTTTGGGTTACCAAGTTATTATGTAATGTGTTATTTATTTCATGGTGTGGATGCTATTTGAGATTACATTAGATTCATTTATGTATGAATGTGGATCAGTTTGTTTTAAGTGTTTATATTTGAAGATCTAATTCACCCCCCTATGAGTATCTTGCTTTACCATTATTGTATTTCCAAAAATTGGTATTAGAGCCTAACTTTATCAAAAAGAGTCATAATCAGATTGAGTATTAAGATCTTGAGATGGAGATCTACAAGAAGGGTAAAGTCATTGAGAATCAAAAGATTGATATTCAGCTAGCACTCCAACAGCTTGAGACTGCAAGACAAGAATTAAAGAATTCCTTGACTACAAGAAAAGATTTGGCCAAACAAATGAATGACACTCATTATCAGGAAGAGGACACCACAAATATATTTCAGAATGGAGATTCTACTAAGAGCAATGCAGCTATAGCAGATCTACTGGAAAAGAACAGTGTACTATGTGAAGAAGTCAAAATTTTGTAAAAGGGACAAGAAGCTCAATTAATAAGAATGTGTGAAGTTTTTGAATAGAAAATGAAATCCGAAGATGACAAGGCTATGATAGAAGAAGACAAAAGAATGATGACTACCAGACTTAATGAAAGAACACATGATGTGCAAACATTGACAGTTAATCAAGTAGACATGGATAATCAACTACTACTTGTGAATCAGGAAATCAACAGGAAAGACTTGGAGATTGTAAATCTTAGATCTGAGAACAATCAATTGAAAGATTAATTGAGATCTGAGAAAGAACTTAATAATAGAGTAAATGATCCAAGTGCAGCTATGAACTACTTTGAACAATTGGTGGAAGCATCAAGAAGACCTAAAGATTCTTTTGGGTTAGGTCACACTGAACAACATACAACCACTGAAGATGGAGAATCATCTAAGACAGTTGAAAGAAAGAATGCAAAGCCAAGAAACAAGAAACTTATTTGTCACCACTATGGAAAACCAGGTCATACAACAAACATTTTCCGAAGAAAGAATGGTAATTCAATCCTAAAACTAACTTTAATGGTTATTGCTTCAACTATAATAAGTTTGGACACCAAGCACGTGAATTCAAGGCAAAGGAAAGCAAAACACATAGACTCAATGGTAATTACTAAAATTGTCAAAAATATGGTCATAGAGCACAAGATTGTAGATCTAAAGGTAAACAACAATGGACATCAAAGGTACAAGAGAAATCACCAAGAAAAGGCAATACTTACAATTGAGATTATAACACATGGCATAGTTGTCATTACTGTGGTGAGTATGGACATGTTCTATAAAACTACATAAGGACACATTTCAGAGGAAATTCTAAAAGTTGGATGAATGGAAGCCTAGTTTGTCACAATTGTCTAAAAATTGGTCATACAAGGAAAGATTGCAAAACTAGAGTACCTACACCTACAATTGAGAAAATTAGAGCACAGATGAACAAGACATGGGTTAAGAAGTCTGAACCATGTAGCAGTGAAGCTAATGAAGCTGAGGTCACCCAATCCAATGGATCAGGTGATCACATCATCTCCAACTAAGAGAAAGAGGTATGTAAGGAACTGTATCTAAAAATTCTTATCTTACATCAGTTCCTAACATGAAATGTACAAAAATTCCATATTTGTATATGTTAAGATGCACCAGGACATATTTGAAGACAAAATGTCGAGATGAGAAAATTGCACTATAGGTGCCGAGCATCTATCATGGACACTAAAGCCAAGTTCTTTAGTGAGTGTCGAGTTTTGTTGGCCGAGTAAAATTCTGTGAAGGCTGAGTGTAGTGAGCTGAGTGGCATGCAAGTTGTGTTAAGGTCGAAGATAGCTGGCTTGCACTAACTCAATGGGAAGAACATTTAATGCTCACCTACCTTGACCTTTTGAAGCTTATAAAGGATGAACAGTTGATATTTCATTTTTACCTTGTGATTTTACTATTTACAGAGTGATTGAAGCGATTTGCAGAATTGATCTTAATGGATCTAGGAATGAAGATTTAATCAGTGTGCCATCGGCAATCTTGAAGTGAACAATGAATAGAGAATAGTGCAAAGCATTACTTGTTGAGGTATTCTATTTTTCATCTCTCAAACCCTAAATTTTAGAATTATAGCTGCAAGTTCTTTCACACCAGCCAAGAGTATGGAGGTAGAATAATAACAAATTTAGTTGATTCAGAGTGAGGATTGTGAACCTCTCAACTTTTGAGCCGTTCTTGAAAGTGCGATATAGAGTGATTTAATGGGAGCCCCCTCATCCATTCCTCCCAAGGTACTTATGATTCATGATGTTTGATCGTGTTATATGGTTAAAATTGGAGAAGTAGGTGATAATGAATTAAGGAAATCCTACAGCAAATTGTGTGAAAATGGAGTTCTGAAGGCATAATTCAAACACTTAGCTGAAAAAGGGTTAACTCATGCCCTATATTTTCCCCAAGGTTTCAAAGCTGAATGGATCAATGTTATCCTTAGCCAAGTTCATGACATGAGCATGTGGCTAGACAATGGACCAGTCAAAATCACTAGGAGCATGATTCATCGGGTGATTGGATATCTTGTAGTGAATAGGAAGCGGATCATGAGGGATAGCAACAAAGAGGAAATTAAAATGAACACTGGAGCAGTATGGAATAATAGAGGTATGACTATCTCTACAATTATTGACCTAGAACTTGACTTTGGAGTAAGGGTAATTGCACACAAGTTCTATCAGTCCAGTAGATTGTTCCCTGTATAATAGTTGATCAGGCATGGAAAATTGTGAAGAAGAATCACACATATAATCTTGTCGAGCTACAACAAACATAGTTAACCGAGAACCTTGCACTAATCAGAAAGGCTAAAAGCTCGTCATGTAAGTTTGGTTCTTTACTAGCATGTATATTTTTCTACATTCAGGACACATTTCCTACACTGAGAAATATTGTTTGGAAAAAGGATAGACCCATTACAATTCAGATTGGTGAATGTATAGAGAAATTAGGAAGAAATTTCAATAGCATTATGGGTAGCTATTTTGTAGAATTCAAGAAGAGAATGAGATTAAGGACTAGGATTCCTAAGTCACTAGTGAAGAAGCACTATGAGGAAATCTATTTTCTAGTTGATACAGATAACACTTATATCAAGACAGTGACTCCTAGAATAACATGTTTAGAGCCATTTCCATATGACATTAATGTTGATTAAGCATCAGTCACCATCACTGCACTCCTAGCCGAGGCAATTGACACCACAACAGAGAGATTTGGAAACTTTGATGAAGCTAAGGCTAAGATTTCTAGAAGTTTGAATGAAGGAACTATGGAGAGGAAAAGGAAGAAGATAGTGAAAAATCTGAAGAAAATGGTTGGCTTGGGTAGTGATGAAGAACCTGAGGATGCACCTCTAGGCCTGACCACTAGACAAGGTGAGGATATTTCCACTGAGGAGGAAGTCAATACATTAGAAGAAGTTACAAAGAAAGCTAAGGACAAGAAGCCATCAATTTTTATAGTAACCAAGTCTAGCCAAGCCAAACCCAAGGTTACACCTCTTGCAGCTAATTGTCCAAGGACAAGAGCATCTACTGTCACTTCCCCAGTAGAAGTGCAAACAAAAGTGTATGGTAAGAGAAAAGTTGCAGAAAGTACTTCTGGTAAGGAAGAAAAGGTTGCTCCTAAGGCTGAGCCGAGTGAGCTAGCAAAAAGACCAAGAAGGAAATTAAATTTGAGGCCAGATAGTGATGAGGAGTTGATAGAAATTGATGAACCCACCAACATACCTACAACACAATTCAAGAAACCAACAAGCATTGATGAGGTATGTGATACTTTAAGAAACTCAGCAGGGTTAGCAACATTTAAGTTCATAAAATATGACAAGTTGAAAATAGAAGATAGGCACAAAGTTTAGGAAGCACTCTTGGACATGATGAGTACCTTCAAATTGACTCCTACAGAGATAGGAAATCATGTGCCCAATGAACTATATGAATTTTTTTCAAGCAAATGGGAATTTGCACTTGCCACTGAAAGACAGATCCGAGAAGGAACATTAGCCAAAATAATACCAGACTTAACCTCTAAACAAAGAGTCAAATTCATTGAGGAATATAAGAATAGGTTTGTTCCCAAACTCAGAAGATATGTTATTCTGAAGAACGATTTAGAAGGTGTAGTAAAGCAAAGCACAAGGATCTAGAAAGAGATTTTTGGAACAAGATACCCAAAGGAACAAGAAGTTGAAGAAAAGACTACCCCTGAACCACAGATACCTAAAGATCAAATTGCCACTGAAAAGAACATGACCAAAGATGCATTAGATGCAACAAATTCTATTGATCTGACTTCAAACAATCCTATGGATTATATAGTTGATGATCCAAGGAATTTCAATTCTGAGGAACAACATATGCCGAGTGGAAAAGAAATCGATTCACCTATTAAGGAAGTTGATACTGAAGAAGAAAATTCCACAACATCTGGTGAGAAACTTGAAGTTGTCAGTATTCATCAAAGTGAAGGGCAACAACAGGTAAATGAACAAGAGGTAACTTCACAAAATCCACCTATTTTAGAGAATGTGAAGACAGTTTTAGATAGTGGAGTAGTAACAACAAATGTTGTTGATAAGCCTAAAGAAGAATAGGTAGCACACGTGTTGGTTGAGATACCACACTCTGCATCATCCACTCCCACAGGTCCTAAAACTAGTGGTATGCCAAATCCACAGACTGTATTGACAAAATTAAAGGAGGCATTGGATACTAAAACTGTCAAAGGGAAAGATATTATGTTGCTGAGCATAAGTTCTCTAGAAATGAAGAAGAAGAAAATCTTGAAGAAGAAGTCACAGATTCTAGATGTAACACTAGATGAATTCATTGTGATTCCACAATGGGATCCCAATGAGTTATCTTTTGAACAAATTGGGACTCTTCAAGAGTTACTTAAAAGGAAGAAGAGACAGGAAGAGATGAAGATAGAACAAAAGCAAAAGCAAGTGTTGCATGACATCAAAGACATATTTACAAAGGCTTTTGACTTAGAGGATGAAATGCCTCAAGCTCCAATTATAGATCAACTCGTCACCATTGTACATAAAGTAACAGATGAAGACATAGACAGCAATGAGAAGCTTCTACAATGGTCCCAGAGAAGATTTGAGAGAAAAATTATAGAGAAGATCTCAGAAGAGATAGCAACAAAATAGGTTGAACTTTCTGTTCTTGTAGAAACCTTAGAGAAAGCTACAACTAATGTTTATTCTTTGTATAGGAAATTATGTGATGTTGAATTTTTCACAAAGGATAATTTACAACTTGTTGAGAAGCTACAGTTAGATTTAAGATCAACTGTTAATACTTTAGGTAAAGATATACCTCTAGTTCTTTACATTTTAATAAGTTTATTAATGCACAACAGAGAATAGCCAAGCTTATGGCTAAAGATGGTCGAATAAGGGCCAAGTTGATAACTATTCAGACAAGCTTGTTGCCTCATTTGGAGGTAATACAGAAGGAAATTTCAAAAGCCAAGGAGTTATCATAGAGCAGTGCAAATCTATCGACTGTAGACAGTTTAGTGAGTCTAGCTGCCAAGCTAGAAATAAAATTGGAAGTTATGAAGGTTGCAAAGGAAAGATGGGACACAACATTTTAATCCACCCTGCAGCTTCATAAATAATTTTTGGATAAGTATGACTAAACCCCACCAGTTATCAGTGACAAAAACAAGGGGGAAGTTAGTACTACGGAAGGAGGAAGTTAGTAAGGAAGTTGGTAAGGAGTTATGAAATGATACATTAGTACATCAAAGGTACACTTGTATATAATTTTTGAAGGCATTGTAAACTTTTTGTATAAGTATATTCCTAGGGGGAGTACTTAGTGTACTTAGGCAATACTTTTGATGAAATGTACATAAGTAATGATAAGTGTTTTTGCCACTAATATCAAAGGGGGAGATTGTTAATCTCTAAGTTATATTGATGATTAGTGACTAACACTTAGTCATTTTATTAAGCAGTTTTAGTTGGCTATCACTGTGGTCGAGCTAAAACTATACAAGGCTGAGAAACATTGCTGAGCAAGTTTTTCAATATGCTGAGTTACATTGTCGAGCCGAGTAGCAACACGGATGTTAAATGCTGAGCAGGATAGTTTTTGTATACTTGTCAGGAATGATACAAACTTCAAGGATAAGTGATCTGGCTGACTTGTATAAGCTTTTTGGACTGACTTATGTGTGCATTTAATAATCTTATACAAATTTAATTATGTATTTAATTGTTTTATCTTATGCATTACTCATTAATTGTAATACCATCATGGTATGGGTATTGGATCTTGATCGTTGATCTAGATCTCACTGTCAGATTTGTATAGATATATTAGATTGCTTCAAAACCCTATTTTGTATGTATGTGCAAGAGGCAGAAGAGTAATTATTGAAGTGACTACATTTTAAAGTGAAATGCACAGAGGTTTATTTTGTTCAGAAGAAGAGATCAAGTAGAGTATAACACAGTGAACAGCGGAGTAAAGGTATATCAAATTATAAGATCAGAAGAGATACTAAAAAGAGGAGATCCGTTATCAGCATCAGAGTGCATATCGAATGATCAATGCTTGACACTTTTTAATCATTGTATCAGGTAAAAATCTCTTAACAGAGTGGTTTTAGCAGGCCTTTATTTATCTCTTAACAAAGTGCTTACTTCATTGTAAGTTTAAATCCTTTAATAAGGTAGATTGTAATGATTTGAAGCTCTTAACCGGGCAGACCTCTAATAGGGTAGATTACATTTTGTAATCAAACATTGTAACCTTAACAGGTACACTTTATTACTGCAGTAGTGGAGACTTTTGTGGGTGCCATCCCCACCCCAGTTTTACCTATTTGGGTTTCTAGGTTACCA
>MU226554.1:1174722-1189733 GCA_018584345.1 Thuja plicata | reverse complement strand
TATATGTATATATATATATATATACATATACATATATATATATATATGTATATATAATATATACATATATGTATATACTTATACAAGCACACACACACACAAATATACATACACACACACACACACACAAGTCCAAAAAAGGAGAAAACAAAAAACTAGAAACCAACTACACCAGAAGAAAGGGGGGAAAATGGAAAACACAAAACAAAGAAAGGAGCAAAGACCAAAAAACTAAAGAACCAGAAAGGATCAAGAACTAGAGGAAACACAAAATTGAACAAACAAAAAAACAAGACAAAGAAAGAGGGGGGGACATGGAACTAACCATCAAAGAAGGGTGAGGAGAGGAGGGGATAGGGGTGGGGGGAACTGTCAAAATTGATGGCGGTTGTCGAGCACGCCTAACATAAACTATTATCTCTAATTTTCTAACTGAAAATATCCAAGCATTAAACCTTCGCGATCTGGCAACCAAAGGATTCAAATTATCCATCACCAACTATCGACTTATAAAAATAATTAACACCCAAATTTACGAGCTACTAAATAGACAAAAAAATTAATCACTCTCCAACTCGCTAGCCTTTAATGCTATCTCCATTAACTGACATGATTTAGTGACTAACCATTGATCAATCACATTCAGGACACGTGGTGGTCACTTGCTAATTCTCCAACTTAGTAACAAACTACCTTGAGAACACAAGAGCCAGTTAAAACCAAGAGAACTTAACTTTTATTGCCTTATCATCCTATATGTGGCCACTTCTTTCTAACTCTCCTCCTGAAAACACTTAACCGCTCATGACCTTGCAAGCTAGTGACTAATTTTTGTTGCTATCTCTCCACATATATCCTTAACCACCATCCAAGATCATGACCTAGTAACCAGTGTTGTCTCTAGCTCTTGACATTTTTCATTAACTATTAGTAACCGCAATGACCTAGTGATTAGCCTCTGTCGCAATCTCTTGAAATTTTTCATTAACTGTCAATAACCACCGTGACCTAGCGATTAACCTCTATCACAAGCTCTTAGTTTGATCCTCTAACTACCACTTTAACCCACGAGCTAGAGAATAACTACTATGCCAGCTCATGACTTCATTGCTAACTTGTTCCTTCATGCCATGAGCCTGTGAATGACTACCACGAGGAACCAACTAATTTTTCCAAATGTCTTCATCCACGAACCTCGCCTGCGTAGGCCCACAAAATTCCCTCTACATCATTCGCCAACTCGAGCACGTGACTTGCCAAAAGCCTTCTACCTTAGGAAAATTAACATGTGAGTGTTTACACATAAAAATACCAAGTTATTCCTCAACACATGCAATGTGGGATAATTGCATTATAATATTTATTCTACTGCAACCTTCACAGAGAATTTATTCTCTCAAAACTGTAACAACACTCATGCCTTTTGCATTTTCCATCATGCATGGTTAATCCTGCATGTAAAATATAGGCAACAACTATTTATGATGATAAAAATGCATGGTATCATATGAGAATAGTAAGGAGAATACATAATTATTGTAATAAAATAAGCTGAAAAGAATAGAATCTAAATAGAAAATTTATGTTCTAACAGTGGCTCTCTGTTGATCTCTAATATTTGTTGTCTATTAATGTCCCGCACTTAGTCATATTCAAGGCAGGTTGGTCAGTCATCACTGTGACTAATCTATCCCACTAAGGCTGAGACCGAGCAGTAGTTACTACCGAGTAAGTCAGAGGTCACCGAGTACTCAATGGATGCTGAGCAGAATGATTGACGAGTTGCATAGAAGAGATAGTGCTGAGCAAAAACATACAATTATGTCGAGCGACACAGTATCGACTGAGCACCAATGTTTGGTTATGCCGAATAAAACATATTTTGTATATGTGTTTGGAATGACACAAATACCAAGGTAAACCATTTCTGCCAACTTATATAGAGCATTTAATGATCATGCAATGAGATTTAATGCATTAATTATGCTCTATTTTTATGATCACAAATCCCTATGCAAGCCATGCAACCAATCAAAATTAGGGATTCCTAAGATGAAAAAGATGAAGGATCTAGATCGTTGATCTTGATCTGAATGATCTATTTATGGGATGCTTCAAACCCTAATCCATGTGTGTAAGCATGTATGTTCTGATGTGGATGTAAAGAGCAGAGATCAAAAGTATATGCATGTTTTACATATATGACACGTTGACCAAACATAGTGACCAAAGGAAAGAGGAGATCCGTTATCATCATTTGTAATGCAGACCAAAGGATCATGTATTGATACATTCTAGCAAGTGAATCAAGGTAAATCTCTTAACAGGGTGGTCCTAACAGGCCTTGGTAAATATCTTAATTGAGTGCTTACTTTGTAGTTGTATGCACCCTAAAATGGTCGCTAGACTATGGACCCTCATTCTTTAATTTATCAAATGACAGAATCAATTTATCAAATTCCTGAAACAATGCCTTGTAGCATTTTCAATTCAAATCAATTTCCTTGATCAAATAGTAATTAATTTAATTATTTCAATATTTCCTAAGGTTTGATTATTTCATCAATAATATTATTTAATTAAAAAAAAAACACCCCTTTTAATTAAATAAAATGATCTTATTTAATTAAAAGAAAATCTCTTTTTATTAAATAAAATAATCTTATTTAATTAAAATAAAATCTCTCTTTTAATTAAATAATCTTATCTTATTTAATTAAAAGAAAAAATCCCTCTTCTAATTAAATAAATAAAATCCCCACTTAAAACTCTCTTTTTATGAAAAAAGGAAATAAATCAAATAAAAAATAAATAAAACTCCTTTTTTCCCACACATATTCCTCTTACTTGCCTTTTTAGGGATTTATCCCACATTGCTCTTGAGGATGCATTCCTCTCCACACTTTCCTTTATAAGGAGCCCTCTCCTTCTCATTTAGACATCAGATATAGAATTTTTATGTTATTGTTATGCTGCAGGTTTGGAGAGCAACTTTGGAGGAGAATTTGAGCATTTGAGCTTGAACTATGCAACTTCTCTTCTTCTTGTCTTCTTCTCTCATGCATCAATGACAATCCATTTAGAGTAGATTCATGTTAATTTAGATGCATATGTCCTTCATAGATTAGTTTTCATATTCCCTTTCATGCATTGTTATCATATAGATTAATTTGCTTCATGCATTGATATCATATAGAGTAGTTTTCATTTTTATTTGCAATGCATATTTGATGATCATGGAGACTAGCATTCTTGTTATTCCTCTTTGAATCTCTCATTTCATGTTGTACTTGCATGGGCATAACTAGGTCTAAACTGAGGGCCTCCATTACAAACCCTTGCACTCCATGAATAGAGAGCTATGAGTCGTCATTTGAGACCTCATTCTTGAGCAATCTTGAATATAATGACTCATAGAAGTGTGACTACTTTTTAGCACATATTTTTGGTGCCCATCGTGGGGCAGAACATCCATTTCTATCATCACATTTGAAAATTTCTTCTATCTTTTGTCTATTATTCTCTCATTTTTTTTTAAATTAGCTCACATTTTGAGCCAAATCTAACCCCACCATCGCGTCCAGATCATCGTTTTGGTTGAAAACGGCTATAAACTTGCCATATTTGATGAAAGTCAAATCTGTGGCAAATATTTTTGCCCAAACAAGCTTGCACATAAATCAAGGTAGATTTTAGATCATCTCTACACACAACCTAAGGCAAATTTGTGTTAAAAAAAATCTATAAAAAAAATCAAAAATTAATTTTTTTTATTGTGTTAAATTTGACGTCCATATGACCTTCAAAATATGGGCCTTTTGTGACGACCCCCAGCCCATCAATCTTAATGCTACAGTCTGTTGACGTCAGCAGGGTTTGAAAATTCTTAGCCTTCACCATTGAGCTTTTTGGTTTTATAGTCTAACTTCAAATGATCATATCTTGCTCATATTAGGTCCAAATTGAGTGCAATTTTTTTGATTTTGGGTAGAATTGTCTGAATATTTTTGGGTTGTTCTTTGTTTATGGATTTGAGTCATGGATTTATCAGAAATTGTAGGTTTTGATCACTGTACCTGTCTAATCCTCTATTTTGCAGCTTCCAAAGCCTCGTACGGGCTCATACAATAACATTTTTTAGTGCAATTTTTTCTGAAAGTGCGTGATTTTTTATCTACTTTCTGAATATGCAATCAGATTTATGATTTTTTAATTTTTCTAATGCTGACAAGTTTTGGGCTTTGTTGTTCTCTGACTTATCTTGTTGATTACAACCTAACAGTGGTTCGCAGGACATTTAAAAAGAAGACTAAAAATATAGACTACTAATGAATTGTCTTGCAGGTTGCCTTGATCGATAACATGCTAAAATTTGTGCTTGCATTTCATTTTGTTTTATTACAATAGGAACCCACATGCAAGACTTCTAAAATAAACTTCTATTTTGGTATTTTAGGAATGACAATGATTTTAGGAAACTATGCTCTCGCCCTTGTGGGATGATCAAAAATCCAGAAGCATTGTTGTCATTTTCTTATGTGTTTGAAGTGTCTTTTAGATTGTAATCCTAATAATTATATGAACGTATCCTCTCCCCTTTCCTTTATGGATCTTGGGTGTAAGAGAAACTCATATAATTATTTTAGTGTGGCTACCTCCCAAGTGCTTTAATAGAGCCAGTGAGAGTGGATTGCCCAACTGGTAAAAGGCTAAAGCCAAGCCCTTTCAAACCGGTATATAAAAAATTCCATTGTGATTAGTCTCATAGTGGACAGGTGTGAATTCATTGTGGCAACCAAAATATCCTCTAGTACCCTAGTGGTGCATTAAAGTCCCTACATTGTGTGAAAACCTTGCTTTGAAAGGATTGGGAGAGCCCCCTTAATTGGGAAAATGACTTGATCACAACCACCTGAAATGGATGCCTTGACTACAAAATTTGTTTTAGTGACCAAAATCCCTCTATTTGTTGGCCCGGAAGGTCAGAGACCGACTAAGACGTCCCACATTTTCACGGCTCTTAGTAAAGACAATAGTCCTTCGGAAAGTGATTCCCTTGGGATTTGAATCTTGGTGTGCTTGAGAAGTGAGTGCACATGTAAGGAGGAGCCCGTGTGTCCAAGCTTCTAATTTGTCCGCTATGAGTAAGTGTGGCTGAACTTCGGTTCAAGTGGAAATTCAACAAAAATATCCCTAGCTTACCTAGGTTGTGATGTGACTATTTATTTTACAACAAACAATCTTCTTGATGTGTCTTGTGTGAGTGAAACATTGAAATATACACCAAACATCAAGAAAACATCAAAATGATCAACAAATCTACATTATTAAGTGTCAAACTGTCAACTTGCTCAATTTTCTATCCTGCCATTTCCAGTCTTCCTTGGTCGATCCGAGTCAGATTGGGTCACTTACCCTACTATTAGAAGCTTGTTTACACTTTGGATTCTTGCGTTGACCTCTTGAACTAGTAACCTTTGATTTCACAAGTGACCTTGTTTGGAGTTGGTGAGCTAGAAATCATCCTTGTTGAGAAGACAAACCTTTAGATCCTTTGGTAACACACTTGGAGATTTTTGGTAATCTCTTGTCCATTCACTTTCATAAAAATTCAAATTCAATCAATATAACTTTGGTAAATCATCCTCCTGATCGATATGTGTTAGGGTATTCACCCATTCAGTGGGCACCTCTGTGACAGTGTTGATTTATGCCTCTTGCAAAAATTCTATCTTATAACCCCTCTTTTGGACAAATGAATGCCTTTACTATCCTGGTTTGGTACCAACATTTCTTAGGGTCATCCTATTACCTAGTACCTTTTCTTTCATGCAAGTTACAACAAGATATCAAGTAGATCAAGGAAAATGACCTCAAGTAGTCTTCAACTAATTACCCTTAGTTCAAACTCGCCAAAAATGTAAGGGAAAAGAACCCATATTTGATCAATCACCTAGGAATAACTCAGAAATTTGGTTTGACTCCAAGAGTAACCTTAGTGAGTTATGTACACCCTTAGCATCTTCTCTCTCAGATATGGATATGAGTTACACAATGACTCAATGAGAGAGGATAGAAATGGATAAATGCCTTGATGACATATGTGAAAGACATAGAGATACCATTATGTTTGGCAATCCCTCTCACAGAAGTCAACTAGTCTCACCCCTCATCTCAACTAGATATTTGGATGCACGCCAAAGGGCTAAGAGAGGTATAAGGCAAGCCTATCAAGATGAAAAATCACAACATGATAACCAAGATGATGAACCTTATGACACTCGTGTGAATGCCACATTCACCAATGACATGTTTAGAAATTCAAGACCAATTTCACCACTCAAAACATCTTCAAGATACATGAGTGAAAGACTTAAGAAGATTGAGCGTGAAAAGAAAGCCTTCCTAGATGAACAAGCTGCAAAGGAAGAGAAATTTAGACTCCTAGAGTTGGAGAGGAAAACTTTATTGGAGGAAGAAAGGAAAGCCTTCTGGGAGGAGAAAGATAGACTCTTGGCTCAACAACTTAATGATCAATTCAACAACATGCATGTTGGTGGTGGAAAGAACTCTCCTCCATCCACCCCTCCTAAGACTCCATGAAGTGGAAGACATTCGAGAACACCGTCACAATCTCCTAGCCCTAGAGGAAGAACGGCTTCAAGAAATGATCATTATAGGAGACTAACACCTCCTAGGAACTCAAGACAACCTTCACAAGGTGCTCACCATGGTTTACAATATGGGGGTAGTAGCTCAAGTTTTGACCTCAGCTCCCAAGACTTCATGAGAATGCAACAAGAACCACTCTTCCATCAATATATGGAGAGATATTTAGAGAAAAACAAAGATAAGTTCCTAGAGAGTTTAATCAACAGGGGTGCTAGAGTCCCCTACAACTTTGATGTGGACAAGAAGAATAAGAAGCAAGGTCCAGCTCAAGAAGAGGAGATCAAACAACTTAAGAGCATGATGAAAAAGATGTTAGCACCCAAGAATTCATTCTCACTGGATTCGATTTGTCCTAATCATTTTGACAAAAGTGTTAACATGAAAGACTTCCCTAGAAAGATTGAGATCCCTCAATATGACAAATATGATGGGAATGGAGATCCACGTGATCACGTGCACCAGTTTTACACCTCAAGTTTTGAGTTCCATCAAGATGACTCGTGCCTCATGATATTTTTCCCAAGGAGTCTTAAGGCTCAAGCGATGGAATGGTTCACCAACATAACTCCCCTCGTTAAGACTTTCAAAGAGATCATCCATAGATTCATTCAACAATTTGCATACAATCTTTTAAGATCTATCACCATGTTGGAATTATGCAACTTAAAGAAAAATCCAGGGGAATCCTTTGTTACTTTCTTGCAAAGGTGGATACGAAAATGCTCTCACTACCTTAGGACCATTCCTAAAAATGAAAAGATTGACATCCTTGTTAGCAACTTGGTTCCCGAAATTTCGTATGAAGTTAGGAAGATGGGTTTTGATTCCTTTGACACCATGGTTGAAACCGCATGTAGGATTGAGGATGTTTTAAAAGAACAAGGAATTTCGACCAAACATGGAAGCAACAACAACAACAACAATGGTCAAAATAACAACAATCCTAACAAGGATAAAGGGAAGTCACATTGGAATAGGAACAAACAAGTGGTCAATGATGGAGTTGTGGACTCCTCCCAACCCAAAGATCAAACTGTGCTCCATTTGTCTAGTGTTGTTCAAGCCATGAAACTCAATGCATCAAATCAACAAGAGAACAAGCCAAGATACCAAGATAGGCCTAAGAAAGAGAGACGTCAATTTTCAAAACTTGGTGACTCATATGAGGATGTATTGAAAACAATTATCGCCAACAACCTTGCACATCCTCAAGATCCTGCGAAGCATTATATACCTGATGTTAAGCCACATTGGTGGGATGAGAAGGCCTTTTGCAAGTTTCACAATGGTATTGGACATGACATTGAAAAATGATAGAAACTCAAGAATATTATTCAAGATCTCATTGAGAATGGAAAACTTAAGATAGATGGATTGAACACCAATGTTGATAATAAGGCATTCAAAGAACCATTTCCCAAGTATGAAAAGGGGGAAACCTCTAAAGCTAAGAATGAAAAGGCTAAGATCAATTACACTTACATAGATGCAGAGAATGTTATCAACATGGTTGAGGTTGTAGAATAAAATGTCAACATGATGAGGGGTAAAGATCCCTATGGTTATGATCTAGACATGGACTCTCCTCCTCTCTTTGATGAAGAACCCGTCGTGGTTCTAAGGGGTCCTAACTCTAGAGTGTCATCGCAAAATCTCAATGCTATCACACAAAGTCAAGGCCCTGTTGTCATTAGAGGACCCAATTCAAGTCAACCCAGTAAACCTAAGAAAGTGGCATCCAAGAATTTCGCCTTAATACCATATTTCAATCCTAAGTTGAGTTATAACCTTTTTGATCAATTGCAAAGAACCCCAACTCAGATTTTGATCTTTGAGATCTTAAATTTGTCTCCGAGACACAAGCAAGTCCTTGAGGATGCTTTGCACATGGCGAACGTCCTCAAAAACTTAGATGTTGATCAATTATAGAACATGCTTAATCATATTGCTACCCCTCATTACCTTACTTTTTCAGAGGATGATGATAAAGCTTTGAGCCACCTACACAATCTTGCACCTCATATTGAGGTCATGTTCCACAAAACCCATGTTAGGCGGGTGTTGATAGATGGGGGTTTTGGGATTAATATTTGTTCCTTTAGTATTTTGAAAGAGTTAGGTTATTCTAAAAAAGTCATAGATACCAGGAAAAGGATTACCATCAAAGCCTATGATGAGGTGGAAAGAAGTTCCAAGGGGTTGGTCATCCTCCCTGTTAGGATTGGCCTTGTTGAAAAAGATATTTTATTTCAAATAGTTGATGTTGGACCCCTTGTGTATAATATCTTGCTTGGTAGACCGTGGATTCATGATATGCAAGCAATGTTGTCTACCTATCATCAGTGTGTTAAGTTACCGTACAATGGAATAGAGATTTGTATACCTGGGGATAACACTTTATCTGTTAACTCAATTTCAGTAGGAGCTCATGTTCCCCTAAATAGAGAAGCAGAAGAATTTGATGCAACCTTAGCTAAATGTAAAGACAAGCTCAAGTCAGTAGATCTTGGCATGGGGGGTATCAACTCAACTCCCTCACAACTCTGCCAGTTTTGCCCAGGTCTTTTGACAATCCTTCACAAGAAAAGAGACCTTCCTCTTCAACTATGACTTTATTTGGTACGTTTGTAGAGTCCTCAGTGCCTATTCAAGATGAGAAAGAGGAGATAATTGTTAGAGACTGGATTTATAGAGAAGAGAAATACATGCACAATGAGAACTTCTCTCCCTCTCCTAAGGATTATGGAAGAGGGTATAATTTTTTCAAACAGATGGGCTATCCCATACATGGACCTCTTAATCACAAATTGGATGCTAGGGCCGAACCTCTTGATCATGCTCTTTTTGGATGCAAGTCTAAGAAGACGGTTGGCCTAGGATTCGTGAATCACAACAAGCACACTACTCCTATCCTTGATAAGTTGGATAGTGAAGATAAACCATAATATGTACCTAATTTGACAAATCAATAGGACATGTGTGAAGATAAGGTCCCTTCCACTAATCTCCTCTAGGGAGATTGAAATATTTTGGTCACTCATGCGTCAGTTGCAACTTGAGAAGAAGATGAATCAGATGTATAAGATCCTTTCAGAGAATGTCAACAAAATAATCTTGTTTGGTTAATGGGCAGAGAAAGTGTTACCCTTGATGACACTAGACCTTCCACATCAAAAGGTCCCAAACCTTCATGGTGTAAACATCCTAGTCGCAGTTCAGACACAAGTTCATATGAGTATGAATGGGACTCCTTCTCAGAGCCTTCTACAATTCATATGGATATTGATGTTATCCATAATTATAGTTCTAAAACCAAGGTAGCCAGTGAGTCATGTGTAGGATTAGAGGATTTGAACCCATGTGTTTCCTTACTACATGATTCTTTGATTGTTAGGAGGAATCCTTATTTGGGTAGCTTAGAAGGATACTTGATAGACTCTGACTCTTCGGTCACCAGCGATAATATCATTCACATTTATAACCTTGAACTAGTCGTTGACTTGCCTCTTGTTCATCCTGACCTCATTGATTGGTCCCAACACTATCAAGAACCTGAGCTCTTAACATTTCAAAATTATTATGAGATATCCTATTACCTAAATTCCATTGAACCCGTAGTCTCTTTAACCAGTGAACTGACTACCAACATGACAGAGCCATACATCAATTACCTTAGTCACAAAATAAAAAGAAAATAAAATCAAAAGAATAGGAGTTTTGATGGCGAAAACCACTGTGTGGCGGTGTCAGAACCAAAAAAAATAAAAAGAAATGATGTATCCAAGGGTGAAATTCTCTCTAAGGTACCTAAAGATGAGGTACTTGATTTTCTCCCTAGCTACTTTCAAGACAGATCTTTGGTGCTTATTGAACCAACACAAGCAGTCAATTTGGGTATAGATGAGGCTCCACAGATTGTAGACTTGGCTGAATCTGTGTCACCACAAGAGAAATAAGCTTACACTAAGTTCTTATAGAAAAAGAAGATCAACTTTGTTGCTGAGTATGAAGCTTTAACAAATGGACTTAAGATGGCCTTAGAATGGAGAATCACAAAGTTACACATCTATGGGGATTCACAGCTGATAATAAACCAAGTTAATGATGAATATCAAACAAAAAATGAGAAACTAGTACCTTAAAAGCAAATGATTGATTCCTTGAAATAATAATTCACCTTTGTCACGAACTCAACAAATTCTAGAGAAGAAAACAAAGCAGTTGATGCTATGGATACACTTGCTTCACTCCTTCAGTTAGAGAAACATGAATCCAGATTTTAATTCCTGGTAGAAGAACTATATCACCCTATCTATGACTCCCAAAAAAGCCATGTCATTTGTTCCTTGTTGGTCATGAGTCATCCCGTCATGATTCCATTTACTCATACCTTCGTGATGGCATTATAATTGAAACCTTTAATCGATCTAAATGCAAAAACCTTACTCAAAACACCTCTCACCGTTTCCTTATCTCTGGTGATTTGTATAAGAGGGGTCTAGATGGTACACTTCTTAGATGCTTAGAAAAGGAAGAATACAAACAAGCGTTAGTTTACATCCATGAGGGACTCTGTGGGAGACATTCCAATGGTCTTGTTATGGCCCGAAGGTTGCTTAGGGCGGGGTACTATTGGCCTACGATGCAGATTGATACAACAACTTTTGCAAAGCCATGTGAAAAGTGTCAAAAACATGGTAACCCAATACATGCTCTAGGCGGGGAGCTCATTCCTTCTATATCTCATTGGCCATTTCAGTGTTGGGCCTTTGATATTGTTGGGAAGATTCATCCCAACTCATTAGGTGGACACACGTTTATTATCACTGCTACTGATTACTTCACTAAATGGGTAGAATTTGTCCCACTTTATGTTTCCTTGGGCAAGATAGTCTCTCTATTCATTCTAAACCATATCATCTTTTGATATGGAGTGCCTTCCAAGATTATCACTGACAATGGAGGCCAGTTCAAAAATAAGGACCTTAAACAACTCTGCAAGAAATTCAAGATTAAACAACATCGGTCCTCCATCTACTTCCCGCAAGGAAATGGTCAAGCAGAGGCATCAAACAAAACCATTCTTAAAATCCTACATAGAACATTTTGTAAGAATGACAGAGATTGGCACTTACAGATAAATCCGAATTTGTGGGCCTATAGAATGAGTATTCGTACTCCTACTGGGGCCAGTCCTTTTGCCCTTGCATATGGAACTGAAGAAGTTTTACCTTTGGAGGTTGAGATTCCTTCACTTAGAGTTTCCCTCAAAGGTCTAGTTACAGATGAAGACTACCACGCCATGAGAATTCAAGAGTTATAACTTCTAGATGAAAAATATCAAGCATCATTTGACCATATGAGGGTTTATCAAAAGTGTATGTCCAAAGCCTTCAACAAAAAAGTTTTCCCTAGAGAATTCCAAGTGGGAGATCTTGTCCTACCTGAAAATCCCAAGAATCAACAACATAGAGATCAAAAGGGAAAATTTGAACCTAATTGGTTTGGACCTTACATCATTATAATAGCTTTTGGGTTAGGTGCTTATTTACTTTCTATAGTAGAGGGAGAGCAGCTCCCTAATCCCATCAATGTCTTACACCTGAATAATTTCTATCCACGATGCCCATTCTATCTAGGGGCATCCTTTGTACATAATTATGGATCCTGAAAAAATCCAAAAAAATGATATATTGTCAAAAATTCTAAAAATAAAAAATGTCCTCTTAGTGAAAACCTAGCAATGGGCACTTTGATGTATCTCCAAAAAAAATTATATATTCCAAAAATTAAAAAAATTAAAAAATTAAAAAAAAAATAGAAAAAGTGCCTTGGTGAAAACCTGGGAACAGGCGCCTTAGTAGAAAAAAATTGCAATAAAATCCAAGTGGTGAAAACCTGGAAATGGACGCTACTTGAGGCCTTTGCACCCCTATTTCTTAGCGCGAGTCCTTGACAATTAGCCTTTCTCCATCATTCCTTGTCCTTGTTGCCTCGGTCTGGAATTGGTCTTTGTCTTTGTCTAGGGGGCATAATGGTGTTAGCTTTGGTCTCTTGGATGTGTTAGTCTTTAGGACACCTCGCAAATGGTGTTTTTCAACACCCCCCAACTATATTTTTCAATACAACCCCTGACATTGAGTGTTTTCCAACACTTATCGATTTGTTCTTACCCAGTTTTGTCATGTGATCTTACTTGCTTGCAAGAATTTTATTCTTATCCTCGGAACTTAGTATTAGTTAACACACTTAAATTTTTAAACACAACAATTTTTGCTTGATCTATGTCATGATCTTTTCTTTGTGTGCTGACTGTTATTGATTTTTATTGAGTGTCCTTGTCTAATAAGTCTCTCTAGGATTCATAGCTAGAGGACTTGGGGCATGGGGCATGTTTTTATTTTCTTTCTACTTGTGGCTGTGGTCTTGAAACTCTTGAGTGTCTCTTGTTGTTCCCTTGAAACACCTTGGAGATTTGAGGCTTCATCCTTGACTATTTTTACACAACCGTTCTTCTGGTCATCCTAGCATCTATGCCTTGATGCGTGCATGGTTTTGCTACATTAAATTGGGTAAGCTAACATTGAAGTCATCTTGACCTTTGTGTCTTTGATGCTTATGTTAGAATCTTTCCACATTCCAATCTGAAATAAATCACATTCATATCTTCATAGTTGCGCTTGTGACTAGTGATGATTGTGTGATTTTTCAATGTCCGTTAATGATGGCCCAATGATGAAAATAAGTTCCTTAACATTCTCTAATGAATGATGAACACAAATTCCTATGTTATGGTTTCTATATTGCAAGTACACCTTTGCATTTTCATGTAGCTTTCATTGTTATACTTCATGTTAGTTTGCATTTTTAGGATGCATTATGAGTTTGAGAGGGTTTCCTTCATCTTTCTTGTGGATTTTTAATCAACTATGGCCATGTTTGATCTTCATTTCCTTATTTTCTTTTGTGATCTCAATCAAATTTTTCTATCTTAAACAGTTGATTGATTTTGGGGCCTTCTCTTTCTTAAGGCAGATTCTCTTTCTTCTCTCTATTTCTTTCCACCTCTTCCAAAATTTTATCTTCCATTCACTTTCACCCTACTTCTTTTCTTCTAATTCAAACTTGGGGCATAATCTTTCATGCTTGATGATCTACCTTGGTTCTGTGATCCTTATATCTTTCATCTTACATAAAGAACCTTATCTTTAGTTTGATTTGATCAAATTTATCAATTTGTTGTTTCTCCTCTAACTCATTTTGATTTTGATCACGAGGGGGTAGTACCCATCAAACTTCAATCCTTGATTCATCTTTATCAATCCTATCAATTGCTTCACTTGGGGCAACCTTGTTTGAGATTCTTATCTTGTACATGTCAATTACCTATTTATAGGTGTGTTGACCTTATCTTTTTCAAACAACTTATCTTTGTCTTGATGTGTTCTCGTCCATCAATCACACGTATGGGTTGTTTTGTGATCCCAAATCATCTCATACTTCAACTGCATTCTTTGACTACATGTGTTCCCATAAAGATCACACATTAGTCAAAGATGGGCAAATGTATGCACCCTACAATGGTCGCCTAGACTATGGGCCCCCATTCTTCAATTTATCAAATGACAGAATCAATTTATCAAATCTGAATCGATGCCTTATAGCACTTTTAATTCAAATTAATTTCCTTGATCAAATTGTAATTAATTCAATTATTTCAATATTTCCTGAGTTTTGATCATTTCATCAATAATCTTATTTAATTAAAAGAAAACACCCCTTTTAACTAAATAAAATGATCTTATTTAATTAAAAGAAAATCCCTTTTTATTAAATAAAATAATCTTATTTAATTAAAAGAAAATCTCTATTTTACTTAAATAATCTTATCTTATTTAATTAAAAGAAAAAATCCCTCTTTTAATTAAATAAATAAAGTCCCCACTTAAAGCTCTCTTTTTTATGGAAAAAGGAAATAAATCAAATAAAAAATAAATAAAATTCCTTTTTTCCACACATATTCCGAAGTGGTGGGCTTTTTCCTCTTACTTTCCTTTTTAGGAATTTATCCCACATTTCTCTTGAGGATGCATTCCTCTCCACACTTTCCTTTATAATGAGCCTTCTCCTTCTCATTTAGACATTAGATATATAATTTTTATGTTATTGTTATGCTGCAGGTTTGGAGAGCAACTTTGGAGGATAGTTTGAACATTTGAGCTTGAACTATGCAACTTCTCTTCTTCTTGTCTTCTTCTCTCATGCATCAATGGCAATCCATTTAGAGTAGATTCATGTTAATTTAGATGCATATGTCCTTCATAGATTAGTTTGCATAT
>MU226554.1:1146906-1174670 GCA_018584345.1 Thuja plicata | reverse complement strand
AGGTCTAAACTGAGGGCCTCCATTACAAACCCTTGCACTCCATGAATAGGGAGCTATGAGTCACCATTTGAGACCTCATTCTTGAGCAATCTTGAATATAATGACTCATAGAAGTGTGACTACTTTTAGCACACAGTAGTAAGTTTAAATACTTTAAAAAGGTAGATTTTATATCTGAAAGATCATAACAGGGTAGACCCCTCATAGGGTAGATCATCAAGATTCAGAATTGATGAAAACTTTGTAGCCCTAACAGGCACACTTTATTACTGCAGTAGTGAAGATTTGTGGGAGTCACCCCAACCCAGTTTTACCTTCAAGGCTTTTTGGGTTACCAAAATCTTTGTGTTATGTGTTCATGACTAGATTATAGACCTTTACAATATTCTAGTTTATGTTTATGAATACATGGTTGAATCATTTTGTTAATAATTGGTAGAATTTTAATAGATCTGATTCACCCCCATCTCAGTTAATGCTTTCCCATATTAGACTTCTAACAATTGGTATCAAAGCTTTGTTCTCTTAAAAGAAGTCTAACCACTTGAGAGTTAAGATCTTGGAAATGGAGGCTTATAAGTTGGGAAAGGTCATTGTGAATCAGAAGATTGATATTCAGATGGCACTACAGAAGCTTGAGATAGATAGAGAAGAATTAAGGAAATCCTTAAAAGCTAGAAAGGAATTGGCAACTCAGATGAAAGATACTCAATAGAAGGAAGAAGACATTGAAGGTCTATTTGAAAATGGTGATTCAAAATAAAGTAATGCAATGATTGCTAATCTATTGGAGAAGAAAAACACACTGAAAGAACATGTCAAAAGTATGAAGATAGAACAATAAATTCAATCAATAACACTATGTGAGGTGATTGATTAGAAGAAGAAAGCTGAGGAAGATAAGACAATGGCAGAAGAAGAGAAAAGAAAAATGGATACCATACTTGATGAAAGTACTAGTGATGTGCAGAAGCTTCCAAACAGTCAAGAGGACATGGTCAACCAACTTTTATTTGCAAATCAAGAGATAAATTAAAAAGAAATTGAAATCACATATCTGAGATCTGAGAACAATCAACCAAAAAATGAGTTGAGATCTGAAAGAGAACTCATTGAGAGGATAAAAAAACTGAATGAAGCATTAAGATACTTTGAGGAACTTATGAGATCACCAAGAAGGAATAGTGACACTTATGGACTTCGACATACCAAGCACCAGTCTTCCACTGAAGAAGGAGAATCATAAAATAGTGGAGAATTGAGGAATGCAAAGATGAATAACATCAAGCCTACATGTTATCACTATGGGAAACCAAGTCACACAAAAAACATATGCCGACATAAGTATAGTAAGTCAAATCCTAAACCTAAATTCAATGAATACTATTTTAACTATAAAAAGCAAGGACATCAGGCACATGAATGCAAGTCAAATACTAGAAATACACCTACTTCACATAGATTCAAAGGACATTGCTACAATTGTCAAACATTTTTGTCATATAACCCAAGATTGCAAATCCAGTAAAAAATCCAAATGGATATCCATGAAACAAGGAAATACACCGAGGAAAGGTAAAATGTTCAATTAGGATTATAATACAAATACAATTATCATTATTTCAATGAATATGGTCATGTTGCAGAGAATTGTATAAGTACACATTTTATAGGTAAATCTAAGAGTTGGATGAATAGAAGTATGGTTTTCTATAGTTGTCACAAGATCATTCATACCAAGAGAGATTGCAAGACCAAATCCCTAACACCTACTATTGAAAAAAAGGAATCAGATGAATCTGACATGGAGAAAGAAAGAAGAAGCAAGCAGTAGTGGATTCGGTGAAACCAAGAATACCCAATCCAATGGATCAGGTGATCACACTACTTCAAATTAAGCAGAAAGGTATGTAAGGAACTGTTTTCTCAAATGCCATATTTTACACCAGTTCCTAAAATAACATGTATTAAAGTTCATATCTGCATAAGTTAAGATATATTAGGACAAATATAAGACAAGAACCGAGCAAAAGAACTGTAATTAATATTTGATGTCAAGCATCACTATCAACACGTGCCAAGATTTCATATCGATCGAGCTGATAGGTTGACCGAGCGTTAGTAGTGACCGAGTCAGTATTTTGATTGAGTGGTGTGTGATAACCGAGATCCTTAATAAAAAACTGAGAAATTTTTTTATCCACCTACCACTACACAAAGTATTTATTGAAGACTTAATCTGACTGTTTGAGGGTAAATAATCAATTTAGGCATTCATTTTTCATTTCACACAATAATTTAGAGTTTGTAGAGAAGTATAAGGCAATTTGAGATCGATTTGAGTTGATTTTGAAAATATTTCACCTGTACATCGTCGACTAGTATTAAAAGGTTGTAGACTAGTTTCCAAGTTACATAGAACCTATTTTCTGAACCCTAACTTGCAGAAATTGCAACCAGTTCATTCGTTAGCATGAAAAGATAAGAAAAGGTAGTGATGAATGTTCATTTGGTTAAGAGAGATGTGTGTTTAACACCAAACTTCTGAGCCGTTCTTGAAATTGCAATAAAGGGAGATCTTATAGGAGCCCTGTCATCAATTTAAAAAAAGGTACTTATGATCCATGATGTGCGAGCATGTTATGTGTAAAGTTGGAGAAGTTGGAGACTTCAAATTGAGGGAAGTGTATCACTAATTATGTGAAAATGGATTTCTAAAGGTTGATCATCAACATATTTCTGAGAAAGGGTTAGTCTATGCCCTAGACTATACACAAATTTAAGGTCGAATGGATCAGGATTGTGTTGAGAAAAACACATGGAATGCGTTTATGGTTGGAAAATGGATCGGTAAAGATTACCAAAGACATTATTAATTGAGTTACTAGTTATCCTATTGTGCAAGGGAATCACACAATACGTTGTCAGAAAAAGGTGGATATTGAAAAGTTCACTTTGGCTTAGTGGAACAAATGAGGGATGACAATTTTTACTATCATTGATCCAGAAATTGACTTTGGAGTCAGAGTAATTGCACACAAATTATATCAATCTAGTAGATTAGATAGTGTCACATGTGTTGCAGTCGATGAGGCATGGAAAATAGTGAAGAAGGATCATACCTATGATCTTGCCAAGTTACAATTGACTCAACTTGCTAAGAACCTATCATCTATAAGGAAGGAAAATAACTCTACGTGTAACTTAAGTTGATCACCAAAATGTAGAAAGATAATGCAAGACATTAAATCAGTTAATGGATTGCATTGTCATTGATGTCAACTTGATATAATCTAATCGGTTATAATCAAAGTGTCAAAGACTTCAGAGAATTAGAGAGATAAATATTATGATTTCAATAATGTATAAAAGACAAGCATTCACTATGTGACTTCAAACACCGATGACTAGTGGAACCCGATGGACAGAGATCACCAAAAGTCAATTCATAGTGATGCCTGAGCAAGAACACCAATGAGCATTACTAAAAAGAAGAATCACAAGCATAATCGACGGCCATAATCATAGTGTAAGCTGACGAAGAAGCCCGAGGAGAACTAGAGTGTTGATCGAAGCTATCAAAAAGGTTAGAACACCAAAAATAACTTGAGTTCAGAAATGAAAAAATATCTAGCTGGCAGAGCTAAATATGGATTTAACTGGTAGTTATCATTATTTTCATATACAAGATAAAGCCAAAGATAAGTAAAGGATTTAAAGCTATTTTATCCAGTTGGAAAGAAGATCTTTGCAAGATAAAATAGGAGTTTTTCTTTAAATATAATTGGGTAAGATTGCAGATCACGCAAAGATCAAGAAAATCAAGAACCTATCAACGATGATATCATGTCTATAAAGAAACAACTTAATTCATTATGAATAAGAGGGTGAATGAATGAAAAAGAGGATGATGAAGAGAAACTGATGAAGAGAAACTTCATACAGTCTTGATCAATCAAGCTGAGGAAAGAGCTAAAGTTTTATGTGGACACCGAGCAATAGAGAATAGCATCACCAAGAAGAACAAAAGTGGAGCAAAGGTATTAAAAGATATATATTGACCAGATTAGTTTTATGAGCTTACAATAGATCTAAAAGTATGCAAGTATAAGTTGTATATATGAACAGATCATACCATTTCAGTTTAACCATTGATTCAGAAAGTCTCTTAACCAAACAGGATTTAAAGATCCTTTCTATATTGAGATACATCCCAAGGAGTATCAAAAATTTTGATCATGAAGATAGCATGAGATGCCAGATACCTATTGATAGGCCAAGAGAGTGTTTGATCAAGGAAGGTAGCATAGAGATGCCTGATATAAAGTGACAGACTAAAATTTTAAACCCTCTAACAAGTTCACGCCTACCAGTATGTTTGTAACCTTTAACAAGGTTGTCTCTTCACTGAGCTCACTTCAGAAGAGTGAAAATTCTGGTTTACCAGTCCCAAGTGGTTTTTCCCTCAACAGGGTTTCCATGTTAGAAATCCATTTGTCAATGTGTTTATGAGTCATTAAATTTAGTGTTTTGCATTACACATAGCTAATTTGGATTGATCAATATACTCTAGATAATTTACTATCTTTCAGTAAATTAACAGACTTCTATTTGGTAAACATACAGTATAAGGTTTAACAAATCAGTCTGAGAAGTAGTAATTTGTTAATTGTATTTGAAGGCATTCATCTAATACGACTGAAGATAACTTGAGGCTTAATATTGTGGTACTAAATTTTTGGGTTGATTAATTGGAATATTTTGAGGCTATTGATTCACCCCCCCTCTTAGTTATTATTAACAATTGGTATCAGAGCTTGTGTGCTTAGAAAGGAAGTTTAAAAGCTTAAGCAAAAGATCACAAGATGACCAGACGAGATGTGCCCAATTTTAATAAAGACAACTTTGCATCATGGCAAAGTAGAATAAGACTCCTATCAGGTATTAGAAATGATATTACTCAATACCTTGATACTAAATATGTGTTACCTACAAGACCTCACACTCTTGATAAATTAAGAATAAAGCATGAGCATAATTGCATGATGATAGAACTTGCATCATCACTCTCCGATACTAAGTTTGAAGATGTCAAAACCTGCACCTCTGCAAAGAAAATGTGGGATAATTTGAAATTGTTACATGGAGGAGATGCTAATGTACTTGGAGCAAAGGTAGAAATCCTAAGAGGGAGGTTTGATGACCTAAGGATGAAAGAAGGAGAAAATATCACTTAGTATAGCTATAGAATCAAAGAGGTAGTCAATGCTATCCGAGGAGTTGGAGGTGTACTTGAAGAGGAGATAGTGGTAAGTAAAATCTTAAGAACCTTACTACCTGCATATGCTATTAGATTTTCTGCTATTCAAGATGTTGGTTGTATTTCCTTTTTTTGAGTTTGCCTTGTAAAATTTTGAAGTTTCCTGTCATGCATATGCTCAGAAGGTTGAAAACCATGTATGAAAATGCTTATATACCTCTGCAAATGTTGTGTTAGCCCAAAACCTAGTTGAAAATGCTAAAAACCCTAATCCTTTAGGTTATTTATTTTCAAAATGCAAAAAAGCCCTAAATTTCTAAGATGGGTTCTATTTTCATGTTACCTTTTATGACTTAAAGTTTGATGTTATTTGCATATGCTTATTATTTAGTCGCTTAGTCTCATGAAGGAAAGCAAATACTCTGTTTGATCTGGAGACTTGGGAAAATGCTTTAGTCACATAGTCTCCTAATAAAAAGAATATGCTCTTGAAGATCACAATACTAGGTGCAAATTGTTCATCTCAGTTATGATCTAAAGGTGGTTGGGTTATCTCTTGATGAGATCAGGGTTAGTGATTTCTTATGGTGAATTTGAGATTACTTAGTCGCATTATCTCCATATATAACTTGGGGTTATGAGTTAAGTTAAAGGTTAAGATTTCAATTTTTTTTCCAAGTCTCGAAATAAAATATGAGTTAAGTGAAAGATCAAGAGATTCAATGACAACCATTGATCAGAGATTAAATCTTACGACAGTCGAGAAGTCTCTGGATTAACCTTGCAGTTTGGAAATCATCAAGCGACATGGATTTTTAACAGTCACCAAGTCTCTGAATAAACCTAGGTTAAATGTCAGTTTGAATGATAGTGTTGTCGCGCAGTCGCAAGAAGAAAGATGAGTTAAGTTAATAATGAAGAGATTCAGAAAAAACCATAGGATGAAAGCCAGATCAATGGTAATCACGTGGTCACAGTATAAGGTTGAAAAGTCAAATAATATGTGGCAATTAGGATATAAGAAGAAAAAATAAGACACGTGTCCATTAGTCACAAAGTCTCATGAACAGTTAGGGTTTGATATGAGGATCAGGAAACTTAGCGACAACCGTCAAATGCAGAGGAAATGGAGATCAACGATAGTTGCATTGTCTCCAGATGGAAATTATAAAAGTGAAAAAATTAAGAGATAAAGAGACTACGACATTTGTCACCAGGTCTCCAGATAAATCATGAGTTAGGGATTTGGTTCAGTGACATAGACATACAATAGTCGCCAAGTCTCTAGATGTGACCTGAGGTTGAAGAGTAGTTAAGTAAAGGCTTAGTCACGGTGTATCCGTAAGAATAAGGGTTAAGATAGAAGATAAAGCAACATGGAGACAACCGTTGATCTAAATTTTGATCAAACAACAGTCGCTAGGTCTCAGTAACAAACTGCAGTTAGAAAGAATATCAAAAAACAAGGAGATCATACAGTCGCTAGGTTGCTAGAAGTAAAAACAGGGTTAAAAGAAGACTTTTCTGTGACGCCATCATGGACACTTGCTAGCCAATGAGATTTCAGAGATTTTGACAAATGGAAAAGTGACCAAAATATGATTAATGGTAGCTAATTAGATATGATTTTGATCTCTTTTCAAATTTTATAAGGTTTTTATAAGAAAAATAATTCATCAAAAATTGAATACTTGTCAGTTTGAATGCCATGGATACAACCATAAATTGATGTCACAGTGCGTAAATTAATGGCAGAAGTGACTGAATTGTGAGTTTACTAGTTTTAAGAGACATTCGCATTGAATTCTCAGTTATAAGTATATCCATTGTCATTACATTCTTACCATCTTTCGAATTCTCAGAGCTATGAGTTTTTATAGAGTTTGGTATTTTTTGAGAAAAGTTAAATTCTCCATCAGAAATCAATTCAAAGAACTTATTTTCCTAGTTCAAAATTCTGTAGGGATTGTGATTGGTAGTGTTTTCAGTGCTCAAGATTGTAGATTTTAGGGTAATTCAGAGTTGGTGGTGAGGGTTTTGAGAATATTTTTTTCAATATCGGTGAAGAGAGGTGTAAACAATATAGAAGGAAAGATGAGTCAAGCACTGAGTTTGGCATCCACCAATGGAAGAAGTGATGATGTTGAGGATGACACAAAGGGGAAGAGAAATTATTCAAATGAATTTCTCACATTGCTACCAGGCTCGAGCTAGAACTGAAAGGTTAGTGCCAATGTTTTAATTGATTAACTATCATATATTAGGCATGCAAAAACCCCAGGCTCATGTGGTTATTTATTGTTTAGCTACTTTTTTAACAATAGTGATGAGCCTATGCCAATTTTAAACCCTTGGACCTGTGGATTGGCTAGGTTAGTTGTTACCGACATCTTTGTAGATGTTGATTTTGTCTTTGAAATGGATAGTAGGTATGGTACCCTAACCAAAAAAATTAAAAGGGATGATAGAAAATCCCTACTTACCCTAGACAGGAACACTTTCATGAAGGCCTTCAATGTATATTATCCTATGACCACTGAGATAAACTTGAAGAGCCTAGATAATAGGTATATTAGAGAGTCTGGCATTGCAGCCAAATTTATTAAGGAACACTATGTTCCAAAGAAGATGAAGACCTACATAGCACCCATGCTAGGAGAAGCCCCATATTTCTACAAGGAAATGAACTTCTATATGAAGTATATATCATATGCACTTTTCAGAGTGCTAGGAAAAGATGCAGGAGCAGATAGGATTACCTCAGACATTTTGATGATGATGATGATGGACATGCAAAGCCTCTATACTACCTGTAACTATGACTATATTTAGTACATCGTAGACCAGATGCACCAGGGGTTCATAGATATACAAAGAAAGAAGGATCATCCCAAGTTCATGCATTATTTAGTTCTTATGCATTTGATCCTATACTACAACTTCCCACTCATGAATTGTCAATGTCTTAGGCCATAAAGGTTTCATCACAACCAGCCTAACGCTATTCAATTTTGGTTAAGAGTGTGGAACTATACCTCTAGGGAGTAGGAGTTTTGTGCTTTTGAAAATTGGATAGTATATCCAATTCTTCAGTGCTTAGGTGTTAACAAAACTAGGCTTCCAGTCAAAGTGATACAATTATTGAGACCTTGCCAGTATCTAGACAAATGGCTAGGAGACCACAACTGGGGTGAATTATACTATGAGAATAATTTCACACTAATGAGGGTGTATGGTTGTACCCACCCTCCACATGTATTGCCATTCCATGTTCCACCAAGAATAGTTGCAATGGAATTCATAAGGCAACTCATTTTGACAGATAAGGAGCACCTTGCACCACATACAAAGGGTACTTTTACCCCAAGGAAATTCAAGATTTATAATTTTACTATTGGAAAAGGGGAATTAGACCTTGTTAATAATTGGATGAATAATTATAGGATGAATGTGGCTTTATACATATATGTTGAAATAGAAGGCTTCATCCTCAGTGCAAAAAGGTTGCTAACACCAACCATCCCCTACACCAAAGATAATCAAGAATGCATGGAAGAAGATTTGATAAGAAATATTTTGGAGGATGAGGAGGTGGATAAGAGAGAAATAAAGTTCAATGAACTTATGGATTTGGAGAGGCGGGTCAAGAGAAAAGGTCTAAAATTTGGGGGATTCTTCCTAGACATGCCCTATTTGAAGAGGCTACAAGCCATGATCAACTCTCACACTCTCCTTTGCAATCAGCTAGAAGATGCACTTGTTTCCCTAGAGAAAGGTCATAAGGGGCACTCATCATCAGAGTATGATGATGATAGTGATAAAGAATACTATGAACCCAGCCCCCTTCTAGTCAATCAAGCAGTCGCAGAAGAACAGGCAGCTGAGGGAGAAAATATCATAGACCTAACAGAGGTCCCTGAGAAGGAAGTGACAAATGAACTCCCACCAAAGAGACAGAAAGTAGAAATAGGGGAACCTTCTCAAAAGAAGGAGAAAAGATAGATAGAATTGGAGCCCTAATAGCTGGAAACATGCTCTATGATCACCAACTAAGAAAATATATCAGGGAAGGAAAGAAATTGCAAAATAATGTAGAAGAAGAGGAAGAACTACCTCTTAGGACTTGTACAAATGATAGGTTGATGTGTCAAGATGAATTCCTTAAAGATGACAACTTCATAAAGAAAAATGAATTTAAATACTTTCTCATTTGGAACAAGCAAAAAAAAGTGAGTAAAGAGTTGCAATTGGCAGGGGGTGATCCAGTAACCCAAGAGGCTCTACAAACACTACAGGATTATGATCTTGAATCTGAGCAAATCACTCCTGAACAAGAAAGGAAACTGGTCAAGGCCAGTGGGATGCTTTTGGTAAAAGGATGGAACTTATCCTCAACCTTTATTATTGATCAAATCAGAAAACAACTTGATGTCAAATTGTCATTAGAGACACAATTTGGGGACATGATAAGAGGGTTTGGATACAACCCTAAGTCTCAAGCACTTGAAATGTGGAGCTTGGCTCCTAAATATTAGAATCCATCCCTGTTGAACATCTAGGAGAAGATGGAGGGTAAAAAAATAATCTGGCCAGTCCAGAATACTGGAGATTTGGAGATCTCCCAGGTGCTGACACACTTTGCCCAACTCAATGAGGCAAAATTAGTCCAAGTGTCAGAGAAACTAAAAAAACTCACTAGTGATACTAGTGACATTATTAAAGATAGAGAATTGGGATTAATGAAAATTAAGGCACAGGAGAAGCTCATAGCTGAGCTTACTCAACAATTTTCAGATGTGTGAGAGCCTGCCCCTGCTGAGCCTAAAGAGTTGAAGGATGAAGAGATCCAAATAGAGGATGTAGGGGAGATATTTGTTGAAACAGAGCAAAGGGTCAGAGAACACAAAAATGTTATATTAATTGCCTTGAATTGAATTTTGCAACACAGAATAGACACCATCAAGGATAAAATTGATATAGTGTATGGAGCTTATTGTAAGTTTCCAAGCCTGCAAATAAAGGTCATTAATTTTATATCAATTTTGAATCCATACTATTCAACTTGGTTTGGTAGGATAGGAATTTTTGAAAGGTTGGCATATGTGCAACCACTAAGGTCAGACTTGCCAGAGATAGTAACTCTTGTTGGCACAAAGATATAGCAGATTGGAGCCACCTTGTCCTTCTTTCAAGGAAAAGAAAATCAAATTGAGGCAATGTTGAATATGTTTGGGGTAGGTTATAACATGTTTGTACCTCCCATCAGAACTGAGGACAATAAAATCAAGCCATTAGGGCTATGAGGTACAAAATTTGACAATGTGCTACCCAACAAAGATATATACATATCGAATCAAGGAGAGCTGGACATGGAGAGATTCAATAGGATTCTGGATGAAGCAATAAAAGTAGAGACTGATTGCAATAAATTCATCTCAGATGTTAAAAGCATAATAGATGCTAGGTGGGAAAGGCAAAAGGCCCAATTGGAAATCATACAGAGCTTTGAATGGCCTAAAAAGGAAGATGTGACAAAATGGGACATCATGACAAAGCCCAAGAGGAAGAAGCCTGTTAGAGTTGACTTGGATGTCATGGATGAAGAGTAAGAGGACACATGGCACCTTTTCTATGAGCACAGGAAGGTTAGAAATATTAAAGAGACTAGTGTAAGTTATCCTATATTGGTGGTCACTAGATCTTATTACAACTATTAGATGCTATCCTAAACATATATAGACAAAGGTGTCGGCATCCACAAGAAGAAAAAGGAATATCAGATCTTATTCTTCAATTTTTTCCGTCCATCGCTTGGTTTTTTTTTGTCTTTTGTCTTTTAAGGGTTTTTTAGGGTTAGGTTTTCTAAACCATCTGAAGCTTGTAGCATCCTTATCTTAAGGATTCCAAGATGGTTTAGGCCTATATATAGTTCTCTTGTATCATTTTGTAAAAGAGGTTGGAGTTGAAAATCAATGAAATATATTACAAGGCAGACTACTAAAATTTGTCTGAGCCTTTGTACTATTTGTCTATCTATATGTATTTGAAGCTTTAAAACATTAATACAAATATTTGCAATCTCTTTTTTGCATCTTGGATTGTCTCTTTTCATTTCTATTATAGCTCTTGTATGTTTACTTGTAAGGCATTTAGGCATACTGATCACAAGGTGGTTGTGCAGTCATTTGTAAGCTTCTTCAAGGAAGGATTAATAATTTCAAGTGACCCCAGAGAGCTTAACATTTGTTTAAGGATTTGATGATATAGTTGTAGAGAGAGGATAATCTGTAAGGCATTTTATCTTTGTTGCATATGTTTTATTGATCACCTTATTGTGGATTTATACCTGATATTGACTCATAGCCCAAGGTTAAGGCACTGGTTTTATAGTTGGCTAAGTAATTGTTCATTATCCAACCAGGCATTTCAATTTATCAAATCATTCACACTTCAAATATACATTCCATTCAAGTAATTGTGTTATAGAGGAATACAATTTAGTTTACTAATTCCTTTGAGAGAGAATCAAAATAGGTTATCCTTCCTAAGGTTCATAAGAACTGAAAAAAGGAGGAGAATCCTTATTACCTTACTAATTTCTTTTGTCCAAATACTAGTATGGATCATTAAGAACCGTATCAAGATATTCATAGTCATTTACTTGTTGATCCATTAAAAGGCATTTCAGTATTTTAGTAAGAAGATAATCCACTTAAAAGATATTGTAAATTAGTAATCATCCATAGGTAATACCTGCCCGAGCCAGTGGATCTCAAAAAAGAAGGAGGAGGTAATAGTTTCCCTAGATTTTATCTAATAACCTCATCAATTAGCCTTTGTTTTGCATGAAATAGGAGTCTGAATTCAAGTACACAACTATACTATCATATTAAAATTGTTTCTGCAAGAAAAAGAGCTAACACAAGAAATGAGAGCAGTTGCAAACAATACAGCTACTTTAGATAGTCTGATTGGTAGACTGATTTCATTTGAGATGAATAACTTTGATGCTAGTGTCTTGCCATCTATAGAATCTGCATTCAAATCTTCTTTCAAGATAAGTAATTCACATCATAGACATGCTATTAGAAATGATAGTGAAAGTGATAATGAGGATCAAGGACTTGATGATATCAGAGCACTAATGGAAAGAAGATTGCAGAGAGGAAAAGGTAGATACAAAGGTAAATTACCACTTGTATGTTTCAATTATAAAGAGGTTGGACACTTTGCTACAAGATGTCCAAATAGAAGAAAATATGACAGTGGAAATGACAGATCATATGAGAAGAAGTTTGCTAGAGGTGATAATAGAGATTACCGAAGCAATCATCAATCTGACAAAAGAGATACCCGAGACTACAAGGACAAAGGGAAGAATGATTGTTACCTAGCTGAGAACAGAGCTGATGACACTAACACCAAATCAGAAGAAGACATCGAGATGGTATTTATATCCATGAAGGATGATTTAGACAAAGAAGAAGAAAGGTATGTAGAAACTACACTCATATCTAAAGTTAGTAAGAATGATGTCTGGATCATAGATAGTGGTTGAACTCACCATATCACCGGTGATAAAAAAAAGTTTGAGACTTTTGAATAATACAATGGTGGTTCAGTGAGAATGGGAAATGATACTCCTTGTCCAGTTGAAGGTAAAGGAACTATAATGTTGAATAACCTGATCAAATTTGAAAATGCTTATTGGGTAAAAGGATTGAATTATAATCTATTAAGTGTTTCACAGCTGAATAATATAGGTCACCGAGTGGCATTTGAAAATAAGAAGGCAAAGATCTTCAATGAATTAGGTTGGGTGATCGGAACTGGTGAGCAGACAAAAGGTAACCTTTTCTATCTTGATGACACTAACACCACTTGTTTAATGGCTAGAAATGAAGACATATGGTTGTGGCACAAAATATTGTGTCATGTGAATTTTGAAAACATGATAAAGATAAGCAACAAAAGGAATTTCAAAGGCTTATCGAGCATGACTAAGCTGAAGCATATCATGCACAAGAATTGTCAAAAAGATAAAATGACAAAGTCTAGTTTCAAGAGTAAAACCCATACATCTAATGCAATTCTAAAATTAGTCCATACGGATCTATGTGGACCCATGACGACAAAGAGTTTCTATGGAGATAGGTATTTTATTCTCTTTGTTGATGATTATTCTAGAATGATGATAATTATGTTCTTAAAAGATAAATTAGAAGCATTTAAGATGTTTAAATGGTATAATGTTATGGTAGAAAAACAAAGTGAAAATAAATTGAAATACTTAAGGTCAGATAGAGGAGTGGAATTTACTTCAGATGAATTTACTAACTATTGCAATGAGCATGGAATTAAAAGATAGGTTTCTGCACCGAGAACACCACAACAAAATGGAATTGCTAAAAGGAGAAACAGATCAATTGTTGAATGTGCAAGAACATTGATGATTGAGAAGAGCATCAATCAAAAATTTTGGAGGGAAGCTTTCAGTACTACTGTCTACACATTAAACAAAGTACAATTTAAGAAAGACAGAAAGAAGACACCCTATGAGAGTTGGTATGGTCATACACCCAATGTAAGTTACTTCAGAATCTTTGGTAGTCAATGTCATATTTTGAAGGATGATAGAAATGTAAAACTTGACTCCAAAAGTGATGAAGGTATCTTTCTAGGGTACTCAACCAAAAGCAAGGCTTATAAATGTCTTAACAAGTTATCTAAAAAAATCATTGAAAGTGAAAATGTGAAAATAGATGAATTTGCAGAAAAGAATGACAAGGAAAGTAGAAAAGAACTAGAGGACTATAACAAGTTTATTTATATAGAACCTGAAACTCTACCTGAGCAACACTATATTGCTCCTGAGAAATAGAATATTACACCCAAGCATCAGGCTGCAATTACCAAAAATCACAAAAATCCTCAAGATGATGTTCCAAATAATGGAGATCAGAACAAAGGTCAAGAAGATGATCAGAATGATGAATAAAGAGCTGAACCAAAAATTTCCAAGTATGTCAGAAGACATCATCCACAGGATCAAATCATAGTAGACAAGAAGGCTGGAATGAGAATGAGAAGTAAGTCACTAAACACTAGATGCTTACTTTGTGATTTTGAGCCTAAATCTATTAATACTGCACTTGAGAATGAAGAATGGGTCAGTGCTATGAAAGAAGAAATAGAAAAAATTGAGAAGAATAGTACATGGACACTAGTACTGAGAACAGATGACAAGAATGTCATCGATACCAAATGGATATTTAGAAACAAGTTGAATGAGAATGGAGAAGTCACAAGAAACAACCCAAGGTTAGTATGCAAGGGATATGCACAAGAAAAAGGTATTGATTATGGAGAAACCTTTGCACCCATTGCTAGAATATGAGTTAGCATATTACTTTTTTATCCTACATTTAAAGGTTTCAAGGTATACCGAATGGATGTCAAATCTGTATTCTAAAATGGAATACTGAAAGAAGAGGTATACATTGAACTACTAGAAGGGTTTGTTGATCTAGACAAGAGAAACATGGTATATAGACTGCACAAATCCTTGTATGGACTGAAACAAGAACCTAGAACCTGGTATGAAAGAATTTACTCATATCTCATTAGCATAAAATTTGTTAAAACAAGTGAAAATAGCAATCTATACTTAAAAGAAGATACCGATGGTAATATTTTGATTGCTAAAATGTTTGTTGATGATATCTGTCAGATAAGAAAATAGAGATTGTTGATTGTTTGCTATTATCCTATCTTACATTTAAAAGAATGATTGTTAATTGAAATGTAGGGGGTAAATAAAATGCTCTCCTTTTATCCTTAGATATACAAATGAAGGATCCAAAATGATTAATCCAAAATGGAAGGATCAATGCATAAATGAATGAATCATTTGCAAATAAGAACAAAAAAGGAAGATCTTAAGTATCCGTTTATTTATTTGAAATGTATGATAGATTTAGAAATATTGATAACTTTAATTGAAATGGATAGGAGAAAATTACTAACCTTGAAATGTTCTAGATCTGAAGAATTCTATTTACAGAGGTCTACGCTCAGTTTTTGGAAAGTCTGAGACCGAATCTGGAATAGAAACACAAAGATTAACAAACCCCAGAAATTGTTTTTCATTCTGACACAGTTCCAATTTGTACCCTCAAGTCAATGTCACCATTGACCAAGAATTTCTGATTCTGACCTAGGGAAGAATCAACCTAAAAAGTCTCAGATTGAAATTCTATTTTTGGATCCTGAAAGTTGGCCGAAAAGGGTATCCAAATCTACACTCCAATCTACTGTTCTAAACCTATACCTATAAGAAAAATGGATTGTTTTTTGTGGGGAGGGGTTTGCCTTGGTAAACCCCTAGTTTTGGAATTAACCTCAAAGTATAATTGAAATTTATATAAGTAAAAACAAAGTAAATGCACAAATTCACCTTTCTTGTATAAGTCCTTGTGGCGGATTCGCATCCGTGAATCCACAAGTATGTATGCACCAAAAAGGATGTAGAATGTAGGATGTCTTCAATCAATTACTGGTAGATCTTCAACACCAATCTTGAATTGGTTTTTGAGTAGGAAGAGGCTTGGAGGAATGTAGATGGAGAAATATTCAACAAGAGGGCTCCATGGAGCTTGAATCCTTCAATGGCCACCAATGGATCTCTTTGATGAAATAAGTGCTTGAGAATGGATGAATGCTTCAATGGATACTTGGCTTGCTTCAAATATTGCTTCTTCACCTTTTAATTTCACTCTTCAAGTCCTTGAATTCTTGCAATTATGCTTGATGATCATGGTTAGAGAAAATGAGAGGAGAAAACTTCCTTTTATATGAAACTAGGGAACAATATTATAGAGAGGCCGACATAGGAGAATTAAATTCCAATTAGACCCATTCCCCTAGAAGAGGACCTATATTAAATATAAATTAATATGTGTTGTTCCGAAGACCGAAACAGCCGACCCAGAAGCAGGAATTAACTTTTTCCAAAGACTGACAACCGGAAACCCTAAAATTCTTAAATTTGAATCCCAAGCCTAGAAAAGGTCAATTATGACCTAGGTCAAGATCGAGGTTGACCTTGACCCAAAAATGTTGACATTGACCCTGAGGTCAAAGTCCCATCTTTTCAGTCTAGGGTGCCAGAAATAGGTTGGAAAAAGTGGAAATGGGGTAGAACAGGGGGATAAAGCCAGATACAAGTCAGGAACCCATTCAAGGCACTTGACATGACCCAAACCACTTACTTGGAAGGATAAACCAGTCTACAATGGAAGTGCTTCCATTTTCTGACTATACATTTAGCCCCCACTTCAGCAAGAGTACAGAGTTGACGCAAACTCTTGGTAAAGGAGATCATAAAGAATAGATAATCTTATTGGAATCAAAAGGGACAAAGAAATCCTCAAGCCCACAAGGGACTTAAGTCTTTATCAAACTTAAGATCACAATAAGAAAGACATCACTAGTTAAGGAGAAAGAGAGAGAGGGTGTGGTTACCTCGCCCAATGAGAACTTATGTCCCATTGTGAACCACACAAGGAAAAAGTGCAACTGGAAAGATGGAGTTGAACCACCTAGTGAATGTGGCTACTCACTAGTCAACCCATCAGAGAGAATTGAAATTGGAGGGATCAAGAGATCCGTGTAAATTTAAACTGGAGGGATCAAGAGATCCTAAAAAGTAAAGTATCCATGCTTTAAGGATTAGTCTTTAATCCATAAAGGGAAAAAAATTTTAAGTTTTGAAAATATTTTGAACGTGCGTGTGTGGAAAAAGTGAGTAGAGTGTATGCCCACATGTTAAAGTCATTTCTAACACTTTAACAGGAGTAATGAGTTTGACGGAAACATAAACAACTCTACTGATTACATTTCCACTACGAGATGCCCCAAAACAAAGATAAATCAAGGGAAATATCACATAAACATACAAAGAACACAGAAGGGATCCACCTACTATGGGGTTAGTATGATCATAAGATAACATGTACATATAGATATGATATTATTGAAAATGAATTGACATAATTCCCCAGAGAAAGTAGAACTACAATCACAATGGAGGAAATAAAACTCAAGAGTTACGAAGAAGTGTCTTTTTGGACCACAACATGGAGACCAAAAAGAATTAGTGCTACTATGTTGTAGATCAAAGAGGACTACACAAGGAAAAAATTTATGAACAATAGCACAAGTACAACATTATATGAAAACTACATATAGAAGAATAAAGATACATATAGAGGAATTTTACAACAGGTTTGATTAATTTATCACCTTGCACCAACAAAGTAACAAGGGTCATATAAAATAGTCTAACAAACATTTAGCAAACACATTACGGGACAAGCACAGTACAACATGCAAACACATAAAGTGATACCATAAAGGATAAGCCAATCAGGCGCATCACCTATTCTCCTCATCTTGGTTTATATCATTTAGGGAAGGTAAGAAACTAAAAAGAGGGACTATATCCAATACAGTAGGAATAAAAGCCATTTCCAAACAAGGATCCTCTTGAGAATCATGTTTCTTGATACTAGGTGTGATTGTCAATTGAGTTGAAAGCATATGAGGTTGATGCAGAGCATCAGGGAAACTCATCCAATCTCTAGGATCCTGATGATCTAATATCCTTTTAACAAATGAAAAACTTCTTAGAGGCAAACAAATTATCTAAATCAAAGAACCTTATATGATAGGTTCCTCTACCAAAGCAACCTTAGTCCCTTAATCCAAACATCCATTCAAGATTCATTCCAAGATCACCAATTAAAGAATCCAAATAACTTCTTAACTTAGTTACTCAACTTTATATTAAGGTCAAGCCAATACTCTACTCCATCATTCTCTGTGACTGACTCATATACACTTGTATCACATCTTCCTTTTAGATTCCAAATCAAAACTGATTCATACTTCACATTACTAAATCATTCTAAGCATCAAGCTTCTAGCACTATCCTTATAGGATCAAATCAATGCCATTTACCTTTCTTCATGAGATAATCATACCTTGTCTTTCCACATTTATATCTTCCACCAACTAGGCATACATGCAACTTTATGTCACATTTTTGAACACTAACCAATGCATCCTTTGGACCCATTCACTCTGTCCTCCATCCTGCCTGCACTTGCAATTGTGTGCACTTGATTGTCCCTTTCATGCACTGTCATGTAGTCCCAATCATTTGACCTTCTAAATAACCTTATATTCATGGATTCTCCTTTTACAAGGTACCTTGATGGTTATAAGCATTTATTGGATCAATTCATACCATTTTGTATCCTTACAAACCAAAAGAGAATACAAACAATGACAGTTTAGATACCCAAAATTATGTTAATCACAACTTATGTTGTACACATCAACATGAAAATTGCTTAGGTGGAATTGTTTAGAACTGGGGATTTTAAAACATATCCAAAGGAGAGAGAAGTCCAATGGTTAAGGAAAACATTATTGCCCTAGGATAGAGACCCATTTTCTGTCAACACAAAACTCAGAAAATTTGTCTTAATGCTGCTAGCGCATCCATTTACTTAAACAATACAAAACCAATAAACTTGAAACCAATTGCATATTCAATATTCATGAGTCTAATGCAAAATAAACCAGGATTAATATTTTCCATATGTTGAAACTCAAGTTATAGACAAATCCTTGCATCTAACCTAGAAATGAGGGTTTGGAACCCGTTTTCACTAATCTCCATGGATCTTCTTGGATCCTGCATGAAAATACCACCAACTTGATTTAAATTAAAGATATTTCATGATAGGAGACTCTCAAATACATATTTAATGTTATTTAATCCATTTTCCATTTAATAAATGCTCTGCAAGTGGTGAAAACGTGACTGAGAACAAAAAGACAGTCAAAGATTTACAAGAAACAATTTGTTTTTTGAATTCATAAGAATAAAAACTTTACAATGAACTTGGGAGGTGTGTTCACATTCCTCCTCAACCATCTATTCCTAGAGATCTCCTTGGGATGAGGTTCATAACTTCATGACTGTCACCAAGAATGGTGACAGTCAGAATGCTGATTGTTGCTCTTGTCACAACTTTGTAGAATCTTCACCTCCTCCTTGTATTTCAACCAAGGGAAGATTTTATAACATTCCTCACTTCCTCTTGGTGGTTAGTAACTGTTATAACCTCCCCCAAAATCTTACAAATACCTCTTCATCTTACCAGCAACTTTTTAGAGCAACATTTTAAATGTTGTATTACAAGTTTTTATACAATATTTGCATTTTGACACATACTACCTCACAACTTTGTGATAACCTTCTAAATAGGTAATAATGTAAATTAAAGGAATTATTACATCATTTTTACATTTATATGGATCATTTCTCACATTTTGACCTCCTAGACCTATCTAGGACCTTGTTGACAACTTTCAACAACTTCATTACAATTCTTGCTCTTGTACTTACAAATGGATTCAACATGAATCAATACATCATAAAAATGATCACAATGACTTAGAAAAACATAAAAAAATATTTATTCATCATGATTCTTTGACCTTCTTTGATTAGGTGCCCTTGCACCATACTACCGACCTTGAAAAATTTCCAAGTCTCTTGGAAAATGTATAAGCAAATACCTCCAAAAAAAAAAATGGACTACAAATTGCATCCTGAACTTTGGATTCTTCTTTGTCTTTATGTGTATCTTTGCCTCTTTGTCTTCTTTATACCTTTAGTGTACCATGCCTTCAAGCTAAGACTCCCATTAATGGAGTACATAGGGTTTATATCCAAGGTGTTTCTCTCAAACATGTGTCCACTCTCCAATGCTGCACCAACCAACTACCTTGCCTCACCTAGGAGTACTTTCTATGCCTCTCTCCCCAAGTATTTTGGTAACCAACTGGGCCATCTTCTCTGGCCCTTGACCATCTCCCATGGCCCTTTTGACTGAACTCCATTTCTATCCATCTACAGCTCGTGGACATGCACCTACAACCACAACTCTATTAGCAAGAACCAAATAACCATAACATAGGGCTAGGTCTTGGTGTGAATCCTCACACTCTTAGGAGCTTCTAGATCTGATACCAATTGATGCAGAGCATCAGGGAAACTCATCCAATCTCTAGGATCCTAATGATCCAATATCCTTTTAACAAATGAAAAACTTGTTAAAGGAAAAAAAATTCTCTAAATCAGAGAACCATATATGATAGGTTCCTCTACCAAAGCAACCTTAGTCCCTTAATCCAAACATCCATTCAAGATTCATTCCAAGATCACCAATTAAATAATTCAAATAACTTCTTAACTTAGCTACTCAACTTTATATTAAGGTCAATCCAATACTCTACTCCATCATTCTCCATGACTGACTCATATACACTTGTATCACATCTTCCTTTTAGATTCCAAATCAAAACTGATTGATACTTCACATTACTAGATCATTCTAAGCATAAGGCTTCTAGCACTATCTTTATAGGATCAAATCAATGCCATTTACCTTTCTTCATGAGATAATCATACCTTGTATTTCCACATTTATATCTTCCACCAACTAGGCATACAAACAACTTTATGTCACATTTCTGAACACTGACCAATGCATCCTTTGGACCCATTCACTTTGTCCTCCATCCTGCCTGCACTTGCAATTGTGTGCACTTGATTGTCCCTTTCATGCACTGTCCTATAGTCCCAATCATTAGACCTTCTAAATAACCTTATATTCATGTATTCCCCTTTTACAAGGTACCTTGAGGGTTATAAGAATTTAGTGGATCAATTCATACCATTTTGTATCCATACAAAACAAAAGAGAATACAAACTATGACAGTTTCGATACCCAAAATTTTGTTACTCACAACTTATTTTGTACACTTCAATATGAAAATCACGTTGATGGAATTTTTTAGAAATAGGGATGTTAAAACATATCCAAATGAGATAAAAATCCAACAGTTAAGGGAAAATTTATTTCCCTAGGATAGAGACTTGTTTTCTGTCAACACAAAACTCAGAAAATCCGTCTTAATGCTGCTAGGGAATCCATTTACTTCAACAATACAAAACCAATCAACTTGAAACCAATTGCATATTAAATATTCATGAGTCTAATTCAAAATAAACCAGGATTAAGATTTTTCCATTGGTTGAAACTCAATTTATAAACAAATCCTTGCATCTAACCCAGAAATGAGGGTTTGGAACCCGTTTTCACTAATCTCCATGGATCTTCTTGGATCCTGCATGAAAATAACACCAAATTTATTTAAATTAAAGCTAGTTCATCATAGGATGCTCTACAATACATATTTAATGTTATTTAATCCATTTTCCATTTAATAAATGCTCTGTAACTGGTGAAAACGTGACTGGGAACAAAAAGACAATCAGAGATTTACAAGAAACAACTTGTTTATTGAATTCATAAGAATACAAAATTTACAATGCACTTGGGAGGGGTGTTGAAATTCATCCTCAACCATCTATTCCTAGATATCTCCTTGGGATGAGGTTCAAAACTTCATGACCGTCACCAAGAATGGTGACAGTCATAATGTTCAATGTTGCTCTTGTCACAACTTTGTAGAATCTTCACCTCCCCCTTGTATTTCGACCAAGGAAAGATTATATAACCTTCCTCACTTCCTCTTGGTGGTTATCAACTGGTATAACCTCCCCATAAATTGTACAACTACCTCTTCATCTTGCCAACAACTTTTTAGAGCAACTTTTTAAATGTTGTATTACAAGTTTTTATGCAATATTTGCATTTTGACACATACAACCTCACAAATTTGTGATAACCTTCTAAATAGGTCATAATGGACATTCAAGGAATTATTACATCATTTTTACATTTATATGGATCATTTCTCACATTTTGACCTCCTAGACCTATCTAGGACCTTGTTGACAACTTTCAACAACTTCATTACAATTCTTGCTCTTGTACTTACAAATGGATTCAACATGAATCAATACATCATAAAAATGATCACAATGACTTAGAACATCATAAAAGAATCTTTATTCTTCATGATTGTTTGACCTTCTCTGATTAGGTGCCCCTGCACCATACTACCGACCTTGAAAACTTTCCAAGTCTCTTGGAAAAGGTATAAGCAATAACCTGTAAAAAAAATGGACTACAAATTGCATCTTGAACTTTGGATTCTTCTTTGTCGTTATGTGTATCTTTGCCTCTTTGTCTTCTTTATACCTTTAATGTACCATTCCTTCAAGCTAAGACTCACATTAATGGAGTACATAGGGTTTCTTTCCAAGGTGCTTCTCTCAAACATGTGTCCACTCTCATATGCTGCACCAACCAACTACCTTGCCTCACCTAGGATTACTATCTATGCATCTCTCCCCAGGTCTTTTGGCAACCAACTGGGCCATCTTCTCTGGCCCTGGATGATCTCCCATGGCCCTTTTGAATGAAATCCATGTCTTCCCATCTACAGCTCATGGACATGCACCTGCAACCACAAATCTATCAGCAAGAACCAAATAACCATAACATAGGGCTAGGTCCTGGTGTGAATCCTCACACTCTCAGGAGCTTCTAGCTCTAATACCAATTGATGCAAAGCATTAGGGAAATTCATCCAATCTCTAGGATCCTGATGATCCAATATCCTTTTAACAAATGAAAAACTTGTTAAAGGCAAAAAAATTCTCTAAATCAGAGAACCATATATGATAGGTTCCTCTACCAAAGCAACCTTAGTCCCTTAATCCAAACATCCATTCAAGATTCATTCCAAGATCACCAATTAAAGAATCCAAATAACTTCTTGACTTAGTTACTCAACTTTATATTAAGGTCAAGCCAATACTCTACTCAATCATTCTCCATGACTGACTCATATACACTTGTATCACATCTTCCTTTTAGATTCCAAATCAAAACTGATTCATACTTCACATTACTAAATCATATTAAGCATCAAGCTTTTATCACTATCCTTATAGGATCAAATCAATGCCATTTACCTTTCTTCATGAGATAATCATACCTTGTCTTTACACATTTATATCTTCCACCAAATAGGCATACAATAAAATTTATGTCACATTTCTGAACACTGACCAATGCATCCTTTGGACCCATTCACTCTATCCTCCATCCTACCTACACTTGTAATTGTGTGCACTTGATTGTCCCTTTCATGCACTGTCATGCAGTACCAATCATTAGACCTTCTAAATAACCTTATATTCATGGATTCCCCTTTTATAAGGTACCTTGAGGGTTATAATCATTTAGTGGATCAATTCATACCATTTTGTATGCATGCAAACCAAAAGAGAAAACAAACAATGATAGTTTAGATACCCAAAATTATGTTACTCACAAATTTTGTTGTACACATCAACACAAAAATATCTTCGGTGGAATTGTTTAGTACTAGGGATGTTAAAACATATCCAAAGGAGAGAAAAATCCAACGGTTAAGGAAAAAGTTATTTCCCTAGGACAAAGACCCATTTTCTGTCAACAAAAAACTCAGAAAATCCGTCTTAATGTTGCTAGGGCATCCATTTGCTTCAACAATACAAAACCAATCAACTTGAAACCAATCAACTTGAAACCAATTTAATATTAAATATTCATGAGTCTAATTCAAAATAAACCAGGATTAAGATTTTTCCGTTGGTTGAAACTCAATTTATAGACAAATCCTTGCATCTAACCCAGAAATGAGGATTTGGAACCCGTTTTTACTAATCTCCATGGATCTTCTTGGATCCTGCATGAAAATACCACCAAATTGATTTAAATTAAATATAGTTAATCATAGGAGACTCTCCAATACATATTTAATTTTATTTAATTCATTTTCTATTTAATAAATGCTCTGCAACTGGTGAAAATGTGACTGAGAACAAAAGGACTGTCAAATATTTACAAGAAACAACTTGTTTATTGAATTCATAAGAATACAAACTTTACAATGCACTTGGGAGGTGTTTCAACATTCCTCATCAACCATCTATTCCTAGAGATCTCCTTGGGATGAGGTTCAAAACTTCATGATTGTCACCAAGAATGGTGACAGTCAAAATGTTGACTTTTGCTCTTGTCACAACTTTGTAGAATCTTCACCTCCCCTTTGTATTTTGACCAAGGAAAGATTATATAACCTTCCTCACTTCCTCTTGGTGGTTATCAAATGGTATAACCTCCCCCAAAATCAAACAACTACCTCTTTATCTTCCCAACAACTTTTTAGAGAAACTATTTAAATGTTGTATTACAAGTTTTTATGCAATATTTGCATTTTGACACATACAACTTCAGAACTTTGTGATAACCTTCTAAACATGTCATAATAGACATTAAAGGACTTATTACATCATTTTTACATTTGTATGGACAATTTCTCACATTTTGACCTCCTAGACCTATCTAGGACCTTGTTGACAACTTTCAACGACTTCATTACAATTCTTGCTCTTGTACTTACAAATGGATTTAACATGAATCAATACATCATAAAAATGATCGCAATGACTTAGAACATCATAAAAAATCTTTATTCTTCACGAGGCTTTGACCTTCTTTGATTAGGTGCCCCTGCACCAGAGGTAAATCAATATCAAGATCAATGCTCTCATATTCATCACTAAGATCAATAGGATCATCAAGAGTATCCTCCTCATCAAGATTAATTAAAATGGGGTCTAAGATGTGAATAGGATCATCATACTCATTCATCTTGACAAAATTATGAATATTAACTTCTTCCAACATAGCAGGCATAGGTTGATCAAAAGAAGGTAAAGAATTTTGAAGAAAATAAGCATGGGCCCTAGCATTAGCTCTACACTTCTTACGATGTTCATTAGTAGATTTATTACATTTTTATTTGTTTGACACATGTAGAGAACTAGGAGGAATAACAATGGGTTCCTTCACAGGTTCTATAGGAGGATCGGTAAGATTCATAGTAGGCTGAGAAGTGACACTGGGAAGTTGAGTAATAGAGTTAGCAGTAATGGATAAAGGAGGTATAGGAGTGGGAAAAAAACCACGGTTAAGATCTATCCAAGCCATGATTAACTTGATTATCTTGCAATTTTTATAGGCTTGATATGAACAAAAAAGGTTATCAGGGTGAGGAGGGAATGAGTTAGGTAATGAAGGCCAAAAGAAATCAAGAGTAGCATAATCTCTAGGCCTAGAAGGTTGATACAAACTATGATTAATAATTTTTACTTCTCCATTATGAATGAACTTAAGACATTTATGCATAGGAGAAGCAATAGCATGCATAGCAGTTATCAAAGGCAAACCAAATTTGAATTTAAATTGATCAAATGTAGGAATGAAAATTAAGGTAGTATCTACATCCTTGCCACAATGGTCAACAGGCAAGTTAATAGAACCAAGTGCAGGATAGATAAAACCATTGCAAGTTTGGATCCATGCATCTGATGGATCATAACAATCACGTTGTAGGTTTTTCATTAAAAAAATTTCCTTAGTAATAACATTTATTAAAGATGTGGGATCAACAAGACAATCACGCGTAGGTATCTTAGCAATCCTAGCATAAATATAAAGGGGACCATCGGGAGCCTTAATATTCTCAGAGTCATCAAAGGTAATTGAGAGTTCCCGAGGTCGCTTATCCTTAGTTTGTTTCTGAGGTTTAGGTGGAACTTGAAGTTGAGGTGGAGGAGAAGGATCTTGAACAGTAGGTTGAGATGAAACAACACACTCCACATTATTAACAATGTGATTAAGATCATCCATATTCAAATCATAAATGATATCCACAGAATATGGTTGAGCAATGGTTTTAGTATCATGTGTAGGTAAAGGATTCATATAGATTTGAAGATTTTGATTAGGAGGAGAGACAAACTTGTTCCCATTACCATAAAAATTATCAATAGATAAAGCATTAGAATCGATTAAGTCTTGAACTTTATACTTTAGAGAATAACATTTTTCAGTATCATGGCTATTCTGGCGATGGTATTGGCAAAAAGATTTGGAATCAAAGGATTTTGAAACTATCGTAGTAGGAAGGAGAGGTAAAATAGGAGGAAAGGTAATCATATTAGCACTTAAAAACCTACTCATAATAGAATATAAAGATTCAGAGAGAGAAGTAAACATATGATTCATACGGAAAAGTAGTGGATGCACAAGTGGCATTGTGGGATGCAATGACAACTTGATCAGCAACCACAGTCGTCTGTTTATTAATCTTGATATAGTTGTTAAGTTTCTGAAACTTATTAGGATTAGGAGCAGTGTCACTCTTATCAACTGGAATAGGAGCCATTGGAGTGTTGCTCTCAAATTGACTTACTTGTAATTGATAATGATGAAGTGTTGCACAAAGCTGTTGAAAAGAGGTAAATTCTGTAAGCAAAATCTTATCTCTAATATCCTTTTGTAAATTTGAAATAAACATATGTTGAATATCAATATCAGGAATAGGGTAATAAATCTGAGCATACAATTTCTTAAATCTACCAATAAAATCAGTCAATTTTTCCTTAATGTTTTGTTTACAATGCATTAAATCAATTAAGGAAACTTGTGGACCAATGTTATTTTGAAATTGTTAACTGAAAGTATTAGCAAGTTTAGGAAAAGAATCAATAGAATAAGGAGGTAAAGAACAATAACATTGCAAAGCCTTATCACAAAAAGTTCTAGATTTTTTTTTAGCTAAAATCCTATGATCATGAGCATAATCACTACAAAGGATTTGAAATTTTTTAACATGAGTAACAAGATCGCCTTTACCATTGTAATTCTCAAGATGAGGCATATTGGTTTGTTGAGGAACAATAGCATAAATAATGTCTAAGGATAAAGGACTACCCATGTCACATGTAGGAATGCTCAACTTGGATTGAGTTAAGGATGCAAGTTGTTGTTGTAAAGATGACACAGTTTGAGCCAAACTAATAATTATGGAATCATTAGAAGACATAGGTGGCATAGAAACATTAGGAAGACTAGGAAAACTGTAGGAAGTGGTAGGAATAGAAAACACAACTGGTGGAATATTTGGAACCATAGTTGGAAGGGCATTAGAATAAGTAAAAGGTACACTATGATATGAAGGTTGTGAGGTAGGTAGAGATACCGGTGAAATACTCACAGGAATAGATGAAATTGGGAGAGATGTAGTCATCAAAGGAGGAGTATAAGTAGGAATGCTAGGTAAAGGAACATAAGAAGGTCCCTCATGCTAGAATGAATTTAGAATAACTAAGATGGGAGGGATGAATCAGTTATCCTCAGGTCTAGATGTAGCAAACAAAAACTTTCTATATTTCAGATCTACTCGGCAATAATAGCATAAGTCAACAAATTTAATCATGCAGTTTACTGTCAATTGAAATTAGCTTGTAGAAACATAACAGTAAAGAAAACCATAAGCATTCACACAAGTTGACACAAGTATTTAACATGGAAACCCAATATGGGAAAAACCACCAG